>JAQFZU010000905.1:0-17685 GCA_034696185.1 Henia vesuviana | reverse complement strand
TGCCATTTACGCTCATTAAATCACGTGTAGATACCGATATAAACATATTTATTTCGTGAAAAACATGTTTAACTTACTTTTCGAACGCAGCTAGTAAAAACATCAAAATACTTCGCACGCATTTGCACTCGAAATAACAGAAATTGAATTAGGTCACAATGAAATAATATCATAAAACGGCGCAAAACAACATTTGAAAATAAAATTTTTATTCGGGATAAAATCAGTTTCAAAGTCGGTAATAAATCGTGTAAAAACTCATTGCCGATGATTCGATATACGGAACCTGGCACTTATTTTAACAGCATCTGTTTCCAGACATCTTAACAGGCTCCATTCGCAGTATAAGAAGAAAATTGTAAACAACCAAAAGGAAATACAAATCTTCACTTAACTTGGAATGTGGTCTGCTTTCATTGCAATATTGATTAGTAGGAAATAAATATTTAAAACTACAACTGTAGGAAATAATTGAAGCGTTGTTTAACAATTGAAGATGTTGGACTGTGAAGATTTGTTTAAATTCAATTTCTTAGGATATTTGTGTGGGAAGTAGTAAAATGGCATTTGTGCAAGTTGACCTTGTTTAAGAGCAGACTCGTTCATTTGAAAGAATTGAAGACCTAAACGAATAGGCCACTTAAGAGGAAGAGAAAGCCAAGTTTTGAAACGAAAGTACAGTGCAACAAGCCATGTAATTCAAAGGACACGACTTTGTTGTTTTCTGTCGTTTTACATATACTCGTGCCAAGAGGAGATTTTTTTCTTATTCTTCAAACTTAATTATGAATTATGTAAGTTTATATTTTCTATATTTTAAATTCCATCTCGAAATGTTGACCACCTTATGTCCACTTTGACCTTTTCCTTCGACTATATTTAGATAGAAATGCCGAGCGACCTTCTCAATTACGTGTAATGTCATTCAAAACTCGACTTAAAATGGAATTTTTTTTTAAATTTTTTATTTTATTGTGTAAGATTAATTTTAAGTATTTTGTAATTAGTTTAATTAGACTTGTTAAAAAGTAAAGGCGAATTAAGTCGATGGCTAATTGGGTTTTAAATTGCAATTTGTAGAATGAAAATATTTTATTGATGAATTCGCAGGAGATATCTTGCAGGAGTAAGTTGCAGCTGGGGTCATCGGTGCAATTGACAATTTAATAATAATGTGTTTGGAGCATTTGTTAATGAAAATTTTCGTAATTAATGCTTGGATTTTGTTTTTTAGTAATTCAGTTAGTGCAATAAAAGGTATTAAATTTGATGAGACCTTGATTTCTTAGCAACACAAAATGTGTAAATTTCGTGCACGAATGCGTGCTGTTAGGGCATAAAAAGAAATTCTATAGTTAATTTGGCTCGATATTTGACGTGCAATGCGATACATTGGCCTACAGGGGCGCTTATTGCCACGATTGATCGGGGTTTGGATCGATTAAGGGATCAGTTTTCTTTCATTCACATTCTACTTAGGGATTTGATGATTCAATTGACTTTTCTCGTAATTGCCAGATTATTGTTATGTATAAGATACTTTGGCTATCGATTTGTCATCGGTAGTGTGGGAATTGCGACGTATATTGATGAAAATCTCATTTATCTTGTGACAGTTGAGATTTATTTAATGTTTTTTAATTACCAAGAAATTATATTAAAAAGGAAAAATGGAAATAAAACGTGAATTGTAAAACTAATCAATTTGCAAGCTTTTCACGCATCTATTGCCTTTTAAGCCTTAAAGGTTCATCAAACGTAAAGTGCATGCTTATTTAACAATAAACATTATCTAGCATGTGTGTATGGCTGACTAAAGTGCCATGTCAGCATTGCAGATGCACAAACCATTTCGTTTTTAGGGTGCGTTACAATTGTGGATTTTTTTTTCTTCTTTTCGTTTGCAATCAAAGGTTTGTGTCGATGTGTGAATTATAGGATTATGTAATAGTTCTTTTTATCATTGTAAAAGCTGCAGATAAAACATTTTTATTTGATCTCATCAGTTATGTATTTGATGCATATTTAATTGATGATAGCTTTGAGTGTGTCAAAGTCAGTTGCAATTTGGCAAATACATTAGTTTAACTGTAATTAGCTTTAAAAATATTTTTTTCAGATATGCAAATTACTTTGGATAAAATTCAAAATTGGGTAAAAGTTGATTCGAGTTAATTTTTTGAATGCAAATTCACTATTTTTGTGTTATTAAATATTTGTTTGTCATTACTTGATTGAATTAAAAAATACTTAAAAATATTAAATGCATTTTCAAGCTTTAGAGTAAATCACTTTAAACTTACCTGACAACAACATCATTTCAAAGGTCAAACGAGCATGGCAGCCACACATGACTATATAATAATAAAAAATAAATGATAATATTACAAAATATTCTTGGAAAAATAATTTAGAAAATTTTTTTTATTTTGAAATGTGAAACTCTCATGAGAATTGCAAAAAATATTATTGCAATTAAAATTCGATTATAAGTTTTGTATTACAAAAGGATATCTATTTTCAAATTAATTTAAAATATTTTTAAATTTTTATTTGATTTTATTTGCTTAAATAAAAAACTAAATCTTCTATTCCCTTTAAATGTTTTGCAGAGCCTCGAGTCTGAAGCTGACAAATTCCGCTCGTTGCAGGCGACCAATGCGTCTTTGGTGCATAGGTTGGAAGAACTGCAGGAGAACTACCGCCATGTGGTAAAGATAAAAAATAACCATTTATTCTTTTAAAAATATACTCTTAGAAATAACGGAGTGGATTTACACCGTCCAAGCATGGCGGAAACCTATAGACGTGTACGTTTTTTTGTTCGTATACTTGAATAGGTGTATTGCCACGCTTGACTTACACTTTCTTTTCTAAGAGTTTAAATTTAAAGGCGTAAAGTAAAATCGATATTTTACACAGTAATTTATAAAATAGATGATTTTAAAGGAAATATTTCTCACTGCAGTGTTTGTGGTCTTACAGTTTAAGGTTTTTCAACTCTTTATAGCCTGTGACTGTTTCTGTAATGTGCCAGTATAAGACATTGCCAACTTCATTTCCGGATTTTGGAAACTGATATTGTCACATTTTTTCCTACTTGTTTGAGCAATTAAAATCTTGGCTGGGGTATCTGTGTGAGGAATTGTGTGGTTTACGATTCGGTTTAATAGCTAAGATGTAAGGGGTGAGTTATGTTAACACTAGTTAAATTAAGTATCTAAAGATTAAAATTTAACCGTCCAATTTTCACTTTTAAAGCTAAAAATCATTTGTTTTGTTTATTGACATTGACATCAATTGACATAATTCTAATAAACCGTTTGTCATAACTGAAATTTTTGTCGTTTATGAGTCATTTACTATTTAAACAAATTAACAAATCAAATTTTAACCACGTTTAACACAAAATTGACGAATCTATTTTAATGCAAATATAAATCGAGAAATAAAAACAAATATTAAAAACCAAATATTCAACTTTTACCTCAAATGTGTGATCAGTTTGAAGCAGATCGGGTCAAATTAACAACCTCCAAGCAACGAGGTTCTTTTTACTTATCAAATTGGTAGTTAGAAATCAGACTGTTGCGAGACATATAATTTTAAGTGGTCTCATATTTGAAGAGAAAGTTTTGAAAATGTTTTTTTTCATCGCATCGCATTAAATCTCTGGGAATTACAGTCGACTTAATGGGCTTTTAATGAGACCCTTTAATCTAGAAACATTTTGAAGATGTATGACATTAACTTGCATGAGGTGAATTGGTCTATATTGGTGTCGTTGATAAGAAAATATGTCAAGGTTATGGGACCGAATCATTGCGTTGGAAACTACAAAATCATTTTCTTCAAATGCAAAACACAATGCTTAATAATTAATAAACTTACTGTCATCATGCTAGCAGAGCTTACAGGTCTTACAAACTGGAAATAAATCAGTTTTTTAAGCTCTCAACCACTTGTGCGAAATGGAATGTACAAAATAAGATGTAACCAAGTGCGTTACCAATCGTGCAATAGGCGATGTCATGTGACTCGAGAGCAATAAATACAGGCAAATAGTATCAAACGTTGAAGTGAGTGTTTGGAGAGCACTCTATGCTATGGGCAATTGCAATTGAAAATCGAGTATTATCGAAGTGATCGATAAATAAAATGTAAATTTTTTTTTTTGGGCCATTAAATAACGATATTTGAGTATCGTTCGGTGCACGCCCACATCACCGAATGTGCGATACAATGCAAATTGGGCATTGTGCCCATATCTCGCTTTACACGTGATATTTCAGCCGTGATTTAATAAATTTTTTTTTGTTATTTGTGAATAAAAATAAAATATTTTACTTTTTTTATTTTTATTAAAGGAACAGCAGCTAGAAGAGAAATTTGTGCGCTGTGAGGAGCTGAGCCAGTGGTTTGAAGAAAAATCGCAGCTTTGTTCAGACCTGGTGTGTATATTAATAATTTTATTTTATTATTATATTGATTATTTGAAGAGTGATTTAATTAATTGTAAATATTTGTAAATGTAATTTTTGAGTTGTTAATTTTTTATTACGTCATTATTTATAATTTATGAAGTAATCATTTAAATGGGTGAAGTTACATTTTATATAATAATTATTATATTTTAATGCTCATTTAATTTATTTCCAATTTTTCAAATTAGAAAATAATTCGCTAAATTTAACCAAATGTCAATTTAAAAAAAAAAAATTCTGGGAATTTTCTTCGCGTGACATTAATTTCAGTTTTGCTAATATATAATTAGAATAAAAATATTATTTGCATCGATTAAAATCATTATTTTTCATAAATTACAGGAGACTCAACTGCGACAAGCATTGGACAGAAACACCCAATTGTCAGCCTTGAATTCAACTCTACAGGAGCAGTTACATCGCTTACAAAATGTAACTAAAGTCAAACTGAATTTTTATTACACGATATGTAATAAGACTAGAGATTGATTAACGATAATTACAAGGGTCGTTTTATACGATATCTTTTTTTCTCTCATTGGCATAATACAAACAAACAATCTTTGGCTTTTCAACTACAACAAAAGAGCTTTTAGTAACAAAAGGCAACAAACCCTATCATTACTGTAGGTCGCTGTGGTTGTGCTTGAAACGAAGCGAGTTTATCGTTAGCCACAACCACCTTTGACGAGACAATCGATACGAGTGCTTTGACCCCGTTGCAGTTTGAGCTACTGCGAAATCGAAATATTTCGATTTAATAAAATTTATTAAATTTTTTTTTTTTTTATAATTTCAGGTGAATGATGAATGTCAGGGACTACGCCCATCGTTGAACTTTGTGGAGTCGGACCTCGAATCCGCTAAGCTGGAGGTGGGAACCTTGTACAACAAGGTGGACAGCCTGGATTCCGTTTTAAGGGTTAATATTTTTATTTATTTCATTGTATTTTTTTTTAATCTTTTAAATTATTATTTCGTAGCAAATGCGAGAGGCTGCTGAAAAGCGAAAGGAATTAGAACAGGAGCACGCCGAAGCACTCGAACAGCTACTGAAAAGACAAGATGAAATTAAAAAATTACCAACGAATTTATCTTCGGAAAGAAATAAAAATATGGAAATTATCGAAAATTTACAGGTTTAATCGATTGGATAATTATTAGAATTTATTAATTGAAAAATAAATGTATTTTCAGTCAAAGTTACGCGAACTGGATAAGAAATGCGAATTGCAGAACGTGCGTCACGAAGAACTTATATTGGAAATGGCATCCATCAAAAGATCGCAGGGCAAAGCATCGTTTGCAACACCGGTTAACGTGAGCACGGAGGTACTCGGTTCCTACAAAGCTGATGTCAACGTGCTCCCATCACTGCGTATTTCTAAGGTGGACGAGCGTAAATCGATTTAAATTTGTCGTCCCCCTCGATTGTAGCCTTATATCGATTATGCATGATTTTGCTGTGATGTGATCACTTTGTCCGTTGTACAAAATTTGCACATAAATGTCGAATTTATTGTGTTTTTTTTTCTTGTTTCGACTTTGACTGATTTAATTTCTTTTTATTGCAGGTGCAAACATCACCACCTGAAAATCTTTTCGCTCAAGACTCGATCAGTGTCCACATCGAAAGATCAACACCAAATTCACCAGGTTTGGAGTTGAGAAATCAGTGCGATTTAGGGCTTCATTCGTCTCGAATTGGATCGGATGCGATTGGTAATAAAGAATTTTAAGTTTAAAAAATAATATTTTAATTTTGATGTGTTTTTAGCGAGTCTTTTGCATTTCTCCGGACAAACACCTTTGAATTCACCGAAGACAGGCACGGTTAAAACACCGTGCGATGTCTGTGGCTCCAATACACCGTCGATGGGAGTTGCTCGTACGATCCACGTAACGTCTTCGAATCTTTCCACTGCCACTGGCCCAGTAACCTCTGCGTATTCGTCGAGCGTGGGACGCAGTACGACGCCCTTGTCGGAGATGCGCAGTTCGTCGCCAATGCCTGGATTACGTAGTGCGTCCCCGACTCCGGGTCGTTCGCGGACTTCTTCACCGTTGCCGTCAGCTACTAGCACACAAATTGATTTGATCATGGCCAAAATCGAACAAGATAATAAAATTTTAGCCGAGTTGGATAAAACGAGGGCCACGATTGGTAATGCAATTTTTTTAAAAAAAATCTCGTTTTTAAATATTTAAATTATTGAAATTTAAAGGTTTATCTTCGACTCTTGCACTCGGAAGCACAACACCGTCGATTTTGTCAAAAACAGCGACTGATGCGAGCAGTGCCAATTTCGTGAGCGCGTACCAGTCGCCGTTACACAGTTTAGCGAAAACCCCGACGACCACTACGGCTCCGGCTTCGACTTCACAATTGCCTTCCACGTCCATTCCAACCATTATTACAACGTCGTTCGATACAAATGGTACGAATTATAATTAATTAATTTAAATAATTTTTAAATTTTTTTTTTTTTTAGCGGGTGGGACGAAGCCGATTGGAAATGTGACGGCAAACGAAATACCGACCGAGGATTTTTTGGATGTTCCCGGTAAAGGACGTGTACAAGTATACATAGCGCGGTACAGCTACGATCCCTTTCAACATTCGCCCAATGAAAATCCAGAAGCGGAATTGTCTTTAAAGGCCGGGGATTATATTTATATCACGGGAAAAATGGATGAAGTTCGTTTTTGAATTTTTTTTTCATTTTTTTATAATTGAAATAAAATTTATTAATTTTTAGGATGGATTTTTTGAGGGTGAATTAATGAGTGGGAAAAAAGGACTCGTGCCTTCCAATTTCGTCGAACGGCTCAAAGGTGAATAATAAATTTGAATATTTTAACGAAAATAAAATTTTTTTTTTTAAATTTTAGGCGACGATTTGCTGGAGTTTCAACGCACGGTTTTATTCGGATTACCAAGTGTTAATCAGAACATCGAAGAGGATAATCAAGTTCTGATTGGTGAGTCGGAACAAGAACTGGATTTCATTTTCAGTATTTTACCGACGATCCAAGTTTTATTTCAATTGTATTTGTAATTTAAGCTTTGGATCGTCGGTTTTTCCTATGGTTCGTCCCATACCGAAATCCGCTCTTTTCACGCAAATGGCAGTAGCATCGAATGAATTTTTTATTTTAAATTGCATTTTTTTGTTTTTTATTTTTCTTTCATCTCTCTCGCATGCTGCGGGGGTGTCCAGTGCTGATGCCTAACTCTGCTAGTCAAAGTAGGTTTGTTTGGTTACATTAATTATTTTTATTTTAGTTAAATTAGAAAGTTTTTATTTAAAAAAAAAAATCCTAGAATTTTAGTTGATTTTTCTTTAAAAACGTTGAAAAAGTTGTGTTTTTTCAAAGTGAGTCAAACGTGTGTTTGTCCACTAAAGGTCAAAGTGGCCATCAAACTACATCCATTATAGGGCTGTTCAAGAATCATCCAACTCTGAACAGCAAGGGTAAGGTCCCGCCGTAGGTGTGGGATGCACTCGAATGCTTTTATTCCTTATTCCGCTCTGTCACTTTCTTATTTTAAATTAATTGTCGTAGTTTTTTTAATGTTTTTTTTCGATGGTAATTTTCGCACTTATTTAGTTTATTCCTGCAGCTGCTTCTGCCGTGTGAGTGTGAGAGCTGTTTAAATATGTTTACGATTAAATTTCGTAATAAAATTAATTTTTTTTTAAATGTTTAAATGTTGTGTTTAATCGTCGACATATCAGTCGTTAAGCTTCGTTGTAAATTTGTCGTAATTAATTTAATTGATTTTATTATTAATTTTTTTTTATTTTTATTTTCTCAGACGAGTATAGAAAAGCGGTTGATTTAAGTTTTATTAATTTATGGGATTTGGAAGAAGAACAGGATGAAATGCACGCTACTGGTGAAGGTGATGGTGAGATTGATTCGATTTTGAATTATAAAAATATTTTTTTTAAATTTTGAAATTTTAATATAATTTTTAGATACATTTTTTTCTGTATTGGTACCTGCACCTCAAAACCTTACGTTGGAAAGGCAACTACATAAAAGCATTTTAATCAGCTGGGCTTCACCCGACGTCCCTAACAACGCGATCGAAGCGTACGATGTTTATGTGGACGGTTTGCTCAACACCACTGTCAAAGCAACTGAACGCACGCGTGCGTTAATAGAAGGAGTTGATTCAGCTGTGGTAAATGGAATTTAAAATTTATTAAAAATATTAAAATTAATTTTAATATTTAAATATTTTTAGCCTCATCGAATTAGTGTCCGTTCTGTGACTGGGAAAAAACGCACATCGAGAGATGCTGCTTGCACAATGGTAATTGGACAAGATATTCCAATTGCACCCAGTTGTGTTCGTGCCACTAGCGTGACAGCTACATCGGCCATTATCAGTTGGTTGCCAAGCAACAGTAATTTTCAACATAGCGTATGTGTAAATAACGTCGAAGTGAGAGTAGTCAAGCCGGGTGTTTACAGACATACTATCTCAGGTTTAATTGACGAAAATTAATTAATTTTTATCAATTTATTTATTGAAATGATTTTCTTTTCAGGGCTGACTCCGAACACGACATATCGTGTGAGTGTACGTGTAAAAAATATAAAAATTCCATTGGTGGAGGAGCAACCGGCGAAAAAATTGGAAATGATTTCTTCCTTCGTTGATTTTAAAACGCTACAAGTTGGTGAGCGAATTAAATGTGTTTAATTTACGTAATTTACAATTTAAATTCCACCGAATTGAACACAGGTCTTCCCGATCCTCCTTTGGACATACAAGTTGAAGCCGGTCCCCAAAACGGTACTCTTCTCGTCACTTGGTTGCCAGTGACCATCAACGATGCCGGAACATCTAACGGCGCTCCGGTCACCGGTTATGCAGTTTACGCCGACGGGAAAAAATTATTAGACATTGACAGTCCAACGAGTGATTAGAAATTTAATTTCAAACATTTCTAGAAATTTGTAAATTATTCGATCGATTTTGCAGGTGATCACGCACTCTTAGATTTGACCAAGTTCCAAGGCAGTGTTCCAAAGGCAATAACAGTTCGCACAAAGTCTTTCGAAAGCCTCTCTCCCGATTCGTTGCCAACAAAGATCCCGATGGAGCTAATAAAAGGGTCGAGAAGTAAAACGAAATCAGGGGTAAGTACATAATGTCTCCTTTTATTTCTACTAGTTTAAAGGTGAAATGTGTTTTGTAATTTTGTGTTATTTCAAGTGCTTTTTGCAAGTTTGAGTCTCAAAAGGTCAACCTGAATTGATTAATTGATCCAAATCTAATGCCCTCGCTTATTGTTATGTGTTAAGACATTTGATTTTGCACTTATATAATTATTTATTTATTTTTCTTGTTAATTTTCATGTTACATTTTAGGGAAAGGAATTTTTATATAATAAATTTTCACTGCAAATGATTCTTTTTCTTTTTGGATTGCATTTTAAGTGATTTTTGCCCTCGTGTTTTCATTTTCATTTCGTTTTATCATCTTAGTCCAGCTTTTCTCCCACTGATGATTTTGATTCAGAGCCCGAGTTAGTGGAATTGCTTATGCAAGCTGCTCAAAATTTGTCGACGGAGTTTACCATCTATGGGCTGAAGGTACACATTGTGTGAGATGGGCAACTTGTGAAAGGGGTTTTTTTTGCTTTAAAAGAAATTAAAAATTAGTTTTTGAGGGAGGTAGTTTTTTTGAATGTCAAGTGAAATTATTTCGTGACAGAAGAATCTCGTCGACGGTTATCTGGATAGCAGTGACAGATCTGAACTATCCGACATAGCCGAAGAATCAGAAGAAGACTTGTCAGACTGCGATGAGGTAACCTGGTCATGACGCGTGTTGGCTCTTGGCTTTGGTTTGGTGGCTTCTCTCCTTATGTTGCACTTGAAACTTTATTCTAATACTTTTTCTTTTTATTTCTTGGTTGTTTCTATCCTATTTAACCTCTGGTCAATTTTCTTTTTCTAGATATTATTTGGTTCCGAGGTTTTTATTTTGGTCGTTGGTTTTCTGCATAATTTTATTATTCGTCAATTGGTTTTGATGTTTTTTTTTTTAATTAATTTTCAAGACCAAAGACACGAAAAACGGAAGTAGGGACCAACGGACATCATCTCGTGGAATGGATTCGAAAGACGGTCACGAGAAGATGCCTCGAAGAGATGTTGGTGGACGTGGACGAGACGAGCGTGGAAGGGACGGCAGGTATTCGTTCGATGATTTTTTTCTAATCGGTTAAAATAATGCGATTTATTTGATTAAGGATGATGCAACAAAGAGGTCGAGATTACGGGCCTCCGCACGAGATGCGAGGTGGACGAGGGCCACCGAGAGGCGAACCGCGGTCGCCGCGCATGCCTCACGACGACAGACCACCTGGTCATGCCGATATTCGCAGACGAGAAGGTGTCGGAAGGCAACCATATCGCCGTTATGATTCCCACGGACAAGTAGTTATAGAACCTGAGGAAAATTTGAGTGATAAAGAAATTTATCCTCAACAGGGACCCGCAATGACGCACATGAGTATTCCATCCATAGGTAAGAAAATGGGTATTTGCGCACGTCCAGCTGCAAATCCGTTAGTTTAAATGTTAAATTAATTAAAATTTTGTTGAATTATGTCTTTTTTTTTTCTCCTTAGAAATAACCAAAGACAGTGCAAGCGAAGGGCGCAACTCTATGGATAATTTCTCGGACGAAGAGTACGTGATGGGTCGTAACGGCGTACGTGGTGGTAAAAGACATCCGGGTTACCACGAGCCTCGTGGTCATCATCAGCCTGATTACGGTGGGCCGAGATCGTCGCGAGATCATGCGGCTTACCAAGACCGCGAATGGGCGGGTCGAAGGCAGGATAATTACGGACAACATCCGAACGACAACTTCGCGAGGCGACGAGGTCCGCACGACGAGACGATTCGACCTCGATTTTTCCGCGCGCTTTTCGATTACGATCCTCAAACGATGTCGCCCAATCCAAACGCCATGGACGAAGAGTTGATGTTTCAAGAAGGACAAACGATTAAAGTAAGTAGAAGCAATTGAAAATTAAAATTTTTTTTTTTAATAAAATATTTAATCATTTGAGATTTTCGGTGACATCGATCTCGATGGGTTTTATTGGGGAGAAGCTCAAGGCAGGAAAGGTTACGTCCCTGGCAATATGGTGACGGAATTACCGGACCAAAGCGTTGTCGACCATTCTGCGGGCAGTCGAAGAGGTGGTGGTGAGTTAAGAAATTGTAAATTTCCTTTTTTCTATGTGATTTTATTGACAGGAGATCGATGGAACGAAGGCTATTCAAATTTACCGAAAAGAAAAATGGTGGCTTTGTACGATTACGATCCTCAAGAACTTTCACCTAATGTGGATGCGGAGGTAAAATGCGAGTTAATGGTATAAAATTGTAAATAATTGTTGAAAGTCTAATTTTTAGGCCGAACTTACGTTTCACACGGGTGAGATAATTTATGTATACGGTGACATGGACGAGGACGGCTTTTATCTCGGTGAAATCAACGGCGTCCGCGGTCTAGTGCCATCCAACTTTTTAACCGAGGCACCGCCCGAATACCGCGAAAACACACGTCGCACCAATCTCGGTCCGCACGACCAGTCTGCTACGGGCAAAGTGAGTCGCGAGAGCCGGGACCGAGAGCGGAGGAAAGGTCAGGAACAGGGGCGCGATTTCTCAGGCTGTGCGCTCGTCGTTGTCATTCGTCGTCAATCTATTATTGTTTTATTTTCATTATACACTCATCTCTCGGTGTGCAAATCCGCACGCTTTTACGCCTTTTTTCTTTCTCTATCCTCTTTTTTCTCTTTTCTCTTTGGTGTGCGCCACTTTTGATCCTGGTGGGCGACCTCCCTAACCAAGCAATAGATGTCTGCCTTGGGTGTTATTTATAACTGGAGTAAAAGGAAATTTTGCAATTATTTTTATGCGGATTTTTCAATGCAGGCATCTTTTTATTTTCATATTCCTACGCATGCTAATGTCAACTCTGCATGGTGTGCTTGCTTTTCCTTGCGTTTCTCAGAATGAAGGAAATGGATATCGGTAAAAACGTGCATTCATAAAATTAGTTATTTGATTTAACTGAATAAAATTTATAAAATGGATTAAATTGGATAACTTAAATTGGATAATTGGATAACCAATTTAATCCAATTTAATTTAAGTCAGCCACTTTTTTGGCCATTTTCGGAATGTTGGAATATTAATAAATTATTTTTTCTGGAAAAATTATATTATCCAATTTTAATCTGTCATAGGTCACTTCACTCTCTATTAATTAATTTTCTTTAGATTTAAATTTTAAAAATAGAAAGAAATTAGCATGTGTGAAAAATAATGAATTTTATGAAAATATTTAATTTTATAATTTACAAAGCATTGAATTTTCTTTCCAACACCTATAACTTGGTTATGGGATAATCAGGTCGAACACTGATAAGAAAAATTGATTAAACGAAAGGTGCACAATTCGATTTAAATTATTTTTTTTCTTTGCAAACAAAAGTCAAAAATTAAAATAGCAAAATATGAATGTTCGATGAGAAGTGTGTGAAATTGATCTCTTTTTTTATATATGTGTCTCTGCCTGAGAAACCCTGCTTCACGTCGCCATTTTTGACGTGTTCCTCCTGCTCCCTTCCTACCTCGAATCTGGAGAAAATCATCTCATGGCTTTGATTTGAGTTGCTCTTTTGGTGTCCCCCTTTGCAACTTGGTTTTTCTTTATCCCGGGGTTGACCTGTTTTTTCTAACTTTTTTCTGTGTTTTGTTGCCCTGGCTAACGACATTTCTACGTGTTTATATTCAATGTTGTCGTTTTGATGTGTTTTTACTTTTCTTAATTAATTTTTTTTACAGATTTTTTTTTTTTTTTTATAAATTGGATTAGTGGAAATAAATAGAACATTAAGTTATCATTAAAATTCAGTGATGATCTGAAATTATGATAGTAAATATAATTTATTTTACTCTTATTATGCAGGATTTAACTCTAGATCTGTAATCAGCCATCCAAAAGCACGTCGAAAAACTACTAAACCCAATTTACGCCGGTGGTTCTCGACCACTGGTAATGGTCTGCAAACTTTCTTTAAAAAATTTCTTCATCCAAAGAAATACAATTTTTGCAGTAAGACAAAAACTGTTTCTTCAAGAAAATGATGATTTATTCTTTTATTAATTTGGATATAGTATTTAAGTAAATTAGTATTAAGAACCAACCAAATTGTTATGTTCACTGAATTAATAAAATTAATAAAATAATGAATTTTTGACTTGTTTCTTCAATAAAAAATCTACCAATGCTCAGTTTGTGTTGAGAACCACTGCTTTTTTTCTTCTTTTGGGTGCTGATATATTTATGCTTTGGTCTTTGTTTAATTATTTAATTTTATATTCTAATACAATAGAAAACTACAAATCTGTAGAGATGATTTAATTGAGGTTAACATTTTCAGTTATCAGTTCTAACTTATTGTTTATCAAAGGTTTCTTTCGATTATTAATAGATTATTAGACACTTTATACTTTCTCGTGGGAGACTCATTTATGAGAATCAAAAATACAAAATAAACTTTTTTTCCTTTTTTCTCAGCTAGTAAATATGTTTTTCGTGTAACTGTTTGACAAATACAGAATAAGATGTAAACATTTATTAATACGAAATTGAGGAGCAGCAACAATAACTAAAAGTATTTCATTGACCTGGATTTATCATTTTATTGCTCGCAACAAATGGAAACTTAGATTGAGTAAGAAAATGGTGGAGATGAACTCGGATGATGCAGCGCTCTGCACATGCATCAGTTAAAAATATTTACTAACAAGCATTTACTCTACGGATCCCTCCCCCTCTGATCGCTTTGAATCAAGTAAATCCATTTTTGGATTTATTTCCCATAAGAAAAAATCTGATGTTTAAGTTTCACAATATAAAATCTATTTCTTAGAAGTGCTAGTTTTAATTGGTATCAAACAAAAATGGATTTATTTGTTTAAATTCGAAGCGATCAGAGGGGGAGGAGTTCGTAGTACCTTCTTACAAGTATAAAGGTCTTCTTTTTGTAGAAGGCTTAACTGATGCTTACTGGAACACCGTTTATTGTAGTTCACCAATATTTTTTAATTGTCTAATCAATCAATTATTTATATCAAAAAGATTATTGAATAGTATTTGAATAACATCGATCTTGTATTTTATCATCACACACTATCAGGTATGAACAAAACATGTATAAATCCACTACTATTTCTAAGAGTTTAGGGCAGGGTCGTGTGAGAAAGAAATGATAGTCTTTTGGAACAAATTTCAGATCATCACTGTTGATGTTTCAGCAAATTTCACTACTTTGAATGTTTATAATAATTTGTACATTTCAAAGCTGACGTGGAAATTTTATGATAGCTTAATGATGTACACAAAAACATGAGTGGTAATTAGCTGTACCAAAACTCAGCCAAAACTTAAACTATTATTGTAATTATCAATAATTTTGATTATTTTTCTTGTTAATTATTCTTGTTTAATATCATACTATGGGCAACACAGGCCACTATCAAGGTAATAGCTTGTAAATAAATACATAAAAACAATTATACACATTTAAAATTCATGCACAACTAATCACAACTTTTATTTTTTCAAATTAACAATAAGCAAAACAGACAAAAAGTTTGAAATATTAACAAATGTATTAACTTAGACAATTTGCATCCATTTTAAAATTCAGTTTAACAAATTTCTAAAATTTTAGATGCAAATTGTCTGAACTGTATTGATTTGTAGTGAGTAGATATGAATATACGCATCAAAACATTATTTATGTTTGCTTGTTGGCTTCATTAAATATAACAATGCAGCATTTCATAAGTTGTAATTAACATTTCTTGCATTTGATTGAATATATTAATTTTACCAATTTCACTATTGGAATTTCACTATTGTTAAGAACCGGTATTAAGAGATGCTGCATTGAAATTTGTTTTTAAACGTTTTACTATTGTTTAGTAACGTTATTATTTGATCTTGGTATTTTGCTGCATTTCAGCGCCCGCAGAAGGGGGGCAATACGGCGGCCGAGGTGGGGTCCAGCGGTGGTAGACGCCATTCTAGACAGGGCCCTCCTCATCGCAACGACAGATTTCGTCCCCAGGAGGACCGGTCGCCGAAACACCAACTCGACACCGAACCAGCCGCCCCAGCACATGCCACGCTCGCAGGAACCAACCCGACAGCCATCAACGTCGCCAACGATCGCAACCCGCCACCGACGACACCCGCCGCCAATCCACCGGTCGTCAACCGGCCACCACAAATTCAAATCCAAACGGCACGGCCCGACGGCTTCCTCAAACCGCAATCCGCGGCCATTACCAGGATGCCCAATAACTTTGTGAAACCGGAGATTGCGCACGATGCGCCGCCATCGAGCGTCACCACTACGAACACCACCACTTCGCCCGCACCGCCTCGCAGTGGACTCCTGGGAACCATGACCAACTTGGCAGCCAAACTCTCCCCTATGGAAAACATTAGTGCCGCCTGGGACCAAGTTAGTGGGAGCGGTGCCGGGCCTGCTGCTACTACTGCTACTACTGCTAATGCTACTACGGCCCAGACACAATCTGCGGAACCGGTAGCTCAGAGTGGCGGATTTTTTTCATCTTTGCTTGGATTCGCTAAACGATCGAGTTAAAAGTGATTTGCCTTTTTTTTTTTTTTTTTTTTTTTTTTTATTTAATTTTTACTTTTGTGTGATTGTTTTGTATGTGGTTTTTGTGTGTTTGTATGTGGCTGTGAAAAAGATTTTTTTTTTTTTCCTTTGATTTTATGCCCGAATTTTTTATTGGAAAATGGGCATTTTTGTGTTTTTTTTTTTTCTTCAATTTTTGGCCAGTTTGAATTATTT
This sequence comes from Henia vesuviana, assembly GCA_034696185.1. NCBI lineage: Eukaryota > Metazoa > Arthropoda > Chilopoda > Geophilomorpha > Dignathodontidae > Henia > Henia vesuviana. Next base: position 1,258 of record JAQFZU010000905.1, on the reverse strand, counting down.
TGGTTTGATATTTTGGTCGGTTTATTGTTTCGAGGTGTTGCATTTACTGGGACAAAAATCCCATTTAATATCAATCTGCTGCGCATGATATTAGCAAATTTTAATCAACTTTTTTAATTCTCAAATAAGCCTAAAAAATATTACTGAATGTGTGTTTAAACTAATACTTTTTTTAAAATCTACATTTCTGCATTTTTATGGCAGTTGATAATAATGTTACTAATGGCACTTCTGCTCATTTGGGTCACTTTAATCAAAAATTGAGAATTTTAAGGCCATATCAGTTATATTAAAAATTTGGCATTGGAAAGTGCCAAAATGGATTTTTGTCCTCGGTTAATGTTGACTTTGAAATGTCCGATCTTTTGTTTATTATTTTTTTTAAAACAAATCTTGTTCTTTATACGAAATCGTCATTAACACATCGTTACATCATTTAATTTTCACGTTAAATGTAAAACATTATAAATTTTATATGGATATTTAAAAATGTTTGAAATTTTTTATGCCAGATGTTTTTATTTTAGTCAAAAATGTTTGTATAAGCTTGTTTTGCTTAGCTAGAATAAGACTAAAAAATGATTTATTTTTTTTTTAATTATTTTTTTAATTTTAAAAATTTACTGAAAAGAAATTTTAATTTTTTCATTTTCTAATTGCAAATTTAGATGTGAAATTAGTCAAATTTTAGCATAAAAATTTGGAAACTGGAAAAAAAAAGTTTGTTGAAATGAAGAGAATTCTATACATTTCAAATTCTATTTGAAAAAGACAAAAAAAATCTATTATATTCAGGAAAATATTATATTAACTCAACATTTTTAATGATTATGAAAATGTTCTCGTCTTTCCTCACTCTTAAAGCGAAAAAATTTACAAATGAGAAACGTTTTTTTCCCCATATCAAGATTGTCCCAGTGTCTTAAATAATTATTAGACTTAAAAAAACCGATGGAAAAACAAGTGTGTGATATTTATTAAGAGAGAGTTTGTGATAGTGCTTCTTGCAAATACTTTTCACAAGCTGCGCTAAATTCACGTTGTACAAGTGTCGGATTAAAATTTTGAAGAAAATACTTGCAATTACTTCGGTTATTTATTTTTTCAAACTCATAACACATACGAAGATGCGCAAATACCAGTTGAACTCTAAACTCACAAGAGAAGCCTCCGAACTTGATATTGCTAAACTTATAGCCTAAAAATGCATTTTTTCCCATAGAAAATAAATTGTCTGTTTTCTCTATGGGAAAATGTG
>JAQFZU010000904.1:0-17694 GCA_034696185.1 Henia vesuviana | reverse complement strand
ATCAGCTTCCAATTGGTTAAAATCGGCATGTGTGATTGGCTAAGACCAAATTCAAAATGGCGGCGGTAAATTCTCATTATTATTTAATCGAATTAGACAACTTAAAGCAGAAAATATCACCGAAATAACACAATGGTAATCTGCTAAACTCCAGATACAATATAATAAAAACGGCAAAAACACTATAAAATTGATCCAATTACCAAGCTAAGCTTCAGTAAAGAGTAAAACGAGTACTAACAATCTTGTGTCTATAAAAACGGATAAAAGAAGATTTTCTATTTACTTTATCACCGGGGTTGGATTTTGCAAACAAAAAAAAAAGAAAGGCTGTTTTGAACATCCTAAATCCCCAATAAAGCCATTTATCAAAGCACAAGTAAAAAATATAATAAAATACAATTCGCAATTCAGAATACTAAATTGAAATTCTCTCAGACGTGAACTCCATCTTTTGCCAACTATCAAAGTGAACATTTTTTTATATTATTTATTATCAAAAAAACTTTTTTCTCTACAGTTTGATAAAAGGTAACCATCACAAGTTGACATTTGACAAATTCAAACTTCTCTATACGATGTTGCTATTAGGTTTCGTATTGCTTTTGTGTCACTGACCCATTCATCGTGAGAAATAAGAAATTCGATTTATTTTTTTTATTTTTATATTAGTAGAAACTCCAAAGCTATTTACTCTCTCCAACTCTCTTATTTCAGTCTATTAGATGACATTCCGAATGAAGAATCCCCTTTAATCCTCGGTTAATTGACAAAGTTTTATTACACAAAGGCCAAATTTCTTTCTTTTTTATTTTCGCGGAATTGCGATCACAATTTAACAAAATGACTTGAATGTCGTTGGTGTTTGGAGAGAGCAGCAAATCTTGTAAATTTCCTCATCGAATGCGGCTTTATTCAAACTGCCACTGACACTGAAACACTTCGGGATCATCTTAGAACCGTAAATCTGATGGAAGAGAATAAAAAGCATCGGTTTTTGACCCCGGATTTTCCTGTTTCCAACTGCTGCAATAAGAATCCTTTTAATGCACTTAAAGCCATTGTGTTAAGAGTTTTCTTGATGAAAATATGTGTTTGTGCAGATGATCTGTTTACCGAAAGTATTCAGCATCATTCTCTGTTTCTCGATGCAGAAAGCCATGACCACGTATCTTTAGTTTGCTTTGCTCTTCTCTTAGCGTTTTAGTCCTTCTACTATTGCATTATTTTATCGATCGGATTAGGTTGAATTACAAGTTATAAAGTTTTCATGGCATAGGCCTGGTTTGAGGTAAATGTCAAGAAAGAAAATAAAATTCGAAAGATGGTATCATAACGGGGTTTCTCTGTAATCTTTTAGTGCATGCATTCTATATCAACTGGGTAATTCAATTGGAAAATGTTCAATATCAAACATCATATTTTTATAATTCTATTGTTTTTTTTCATAGTCGCTCAGGAATAAAATGAAATAAAAAATGGCCATTAACAGCAACTTTGTATATTGTGTGGGTAAGAGAAAGTCGCAGTAGTACAGAGTAAAAAAAAAATTACATTTTTGTCTTCGGGTGATATTTTGAGTTGATGTGCTATGAAATGGAGTCTTCCTGCCTATACTCTATCTCCTTCAGATAAAACTTATCCCCTAAAGGCAGTACTTGGTAAGTGTCTCGCAGCATTTAAATGCCCATGGAATAGATTTCTCTTTTTTTTTTTTTAGTACTTAGAATGATATTTTACAAGAATTTTACATCGCTACATTTGAGCCTTTTTTCCATTCCGATAAATCGCTATTTTATTTTCGGAACAGTGACATAACATGTTTCACATAAATACTCGTGTCACTGAACTTATTGGAAAAAAAAAAATTGGATTTTTTTTTTTGAATTATTGGATTTTAAAAGTATTGACCAGAAATTTCTTAGTCACCAATGGATTTTCATTTTCTTTGTTTTTTTCTTTCTTAGATTTTTTTTGAGATGTGGGATTTGATCCAGAGAAAACAAGCAATCACGGACTAACCTGGAAGCAGTGTGCTGGATTGTGATGTCTCACTCTGTGGGATGAATGGCCCTTGTGTGTGCCGTCACCCATCCAGAGCTCGTATAGACCTGAAAAAAGGAAAAAAAGTTCTATAGATTTGATCTTTTTTCTTCCACGTTATTGGCTTATTACTTAAAGAGTACGTCATCAACGAAATTGCCTTATCGGCTAAAAAGTTATAGTTCTTAATTTTATTTTACGTGACTAATTTATTAATGAATATTTTTTAATTGATTATATTAAAATTTTCTATTAAAATGAAATTAACTTTGTGCTGTTATGACGTCGACTCCGTAATATTTATTTTCGGACTAACCGCAAAGTAATGCGAGCTTGATATATTCAAGCCACACCTCGCGACCTAAAGACTGATTTATTCTTAAGTTGTTAGGTACACAGAAAAACTAATATCTTATACGCTTTAATCTCTGGCTACAGTGTGCAGGAAGGAGTAGGTTGGATGTTGGAATTTTAACCTTTAACTTCTCCTAGAGTTTGAATTTCTTTCAACATTCTATGCAAACTTGTGATGAATTCTTCTTTGGCCGCACAATGAAAAGTCATCTTCGATGATTGATTTCTCTTTTAACTTGGCAATATCCTCTTTACAATTCACCAAACTTCCGATTTGACAGGTAATAGGCATTTGATTCAAAGGGAAGACGTGATAGTAATGACACCAAAGTATCGTATTTCATACGTAACTAGTTTGAAATGGAAAATTTATACGGTTTTGAAGTAAAAAAAATTAATGAGAAATTATTACCCTTGTTAATAAATTTATGTAATTCTTACGAAATCCACATTTTGAATAGTCAATTATGCTTTTTTTTAAAATTGAAAAATGAAAATAAAAAAAATAAAGAAAAAGAAAATTTGAATAAAAGAGAAAAAAAAATCTAATTTCAATTTGAATTGTCTTTTCAAATGAGTATGCTGTGCTCTTAATGTCGTCTCCCATAATTAACCCATTAATCTTTCTTTGAATACTGATTTATTATATTTAATCTTGTATAATTTACTACACTCATTAAAACATCTTCTAGGGAACTGCGGTATTACACGTTACTGTGTTTCAGTGCTCCGAGTAATAACATCATTTATTATTGACCACAATTTACATTCAAAATTTAAAACAAATATTCAAACGAAAGACGACACTTAAAATCTTCTAACTAATGAATCATCGCTCAGCTTTCTGACATTCTTCTTAGATATTCGACGAGATTTCGACTAATTAGAAGGCAGCTGCTGGCCAAGGAATTAGGCTTACAAACAGCTTTCTAATGACAGGTTAGCGCCTGTTTACCCTTGCGCATCAAAACACTTTGAAAGTAAGAATTAGAATAGATGGAGAATGTAATTAATTGCTAGAAGTGAGATTAGATTAGGCAAAAAGAAAGTCGCATATTTGCTCTGCAACATGTTAATGCCCCAGAATTACATCAAACTTATTTATTAATTTTTTAATATTTAGTAAATCTTTTGTTTAATAAATTATTTTCGTAAAACAAAAGAGATCATCGAAATTTGTTTGTTTGCTTTGACTTTTGTTTGCATTTCTCTGATAATTGAATTAAATTGTAAAACTTTTGAATTATGTGGCATGCATAATTCATAAAACAATTTTAATTTCTGTTTGTTTTAATGTTTATTGTTCATAAATAACAGATGTATGGATTGAGATTTAAACATTTATCGCGAAATTATCATTTATCGATCCTTGATGCTTGACGAAATTAAAAACTGAACATCGACCAACGATCTGCGTTATGTCAAAACTACCTATTTGATGTATTAAGTTGTCACTAGAAAGAATTTTGTTACTTCATCACAAATCACAAGCTTAAAACGCTACCACAGATGTGATTCACGCGTTCAAAAATTCCGTATTCGCCTATTGGCAAATTATCGATCAATTGATGGAAACATGAGCAAAAGGAACCTTTAGTGGTTACATTCAGTCAATATTTTCAATTTTGCCTGAGTTACCATTCTAATTTTTAATTAAAACGAAAAAGCGACATCGCTTCTTTGTCAAAATATTGAATTTATAACTCCGCTCTTCGTTTTCATTTCCACTTTACATTTGGCGAAGCTCGGAATAATTTTTCTCTTTTTTTTCTACTGATCCGTTTGCCTTGTAGCTAAGCTTTCTTGATTTGGAACGAAAATTACCTGCTCTGACAACAGATATTAGTAATGATATATTGCGGAGGAAATAGTGCATTTAATACTGCATAATTACATAAAAAAAATTCTTATCTTACAAGTTAATTTTGATTTCGCTAAAAGTGTTGCGGTTTTACGGTCTCAATAATAAAGTCATAGTGGCAAAGAAAACTAGACCAGCCATTATCTACAAATTGTCTTTTATCTCTCATCTTTTATTCATGTTATCTTTGCTATGGGAAATATTCGCACATTATCGAAAATATGAAACATTAGAGGGAATTTATTCGATTGATATCATTCTCGTATCAAGCGAAACTCTTCTAAATTACTTTGATGACGGGCAGAATTTTTTTCTTCTTTTATTTTATGTCGTTTAAACTGGTTTTTCTAAAATTTATATACTTATATATATAAAATAAAAATGCGTACACCTTAAAATTTTATGGAAACTTAATGTCACCAACCTTTTTTTTATATTTATCGACCACGATGCAACATTCTGTAGTCACCGAATGCGGCGAAAGCTGTCGAAAAAAAATTTTTTTTTCATACCAAATTACCAAGTTAACTTTAATATAAAAATCGTTGAGGTTTGGGTGCAAAGCTTTAACTATTGATTCTAGCTTTCCTGGTTTCCCCTCGTGGAGAATTCAGTGATGAAATGGCTGCTTTTATGCTTAAATGAGACCAGATAACCTTAGGGAAAATTGTGAATTCCTCCCACAGTTCCCTCCTGTCAATCACTGAAATGCTTGTGTGCAGACACATTGATCGATTCAAAAGAAACATCTGCATAAGTAACCAGATTTTTCTTAATATTTTTTTATTTTTACTTCTCAACTTTAAAAAAAAATTCTTGCTTTATTTCCATTTTATCAGTATAAAAATTGCTTCTGTAAATAAGGTGGTAATTAAACTCTTGGTTTTTCTCTTCACGAACGTTAGTAACAAACAACAAAAAAAGAGAAAAATTGGATTAGTCAACACGTCATAGCAAAAGCATTTGAAAATCAACTCTTTTTACACCTTTTCTAAGCTGTCGATTCGTCTAGCGAAAACCTAATTTACAGCGAGGCGACAAACTAAGATTTTTTTTTTAAAAATCGTATTTGTTTAGCTAAATCCATTTCACTTTGGTTCGAGAAATTGGATAATTTGTAATAGAAAAAAAATATTATTTTCCACTTTCTATAACATTTAGAAAACTAATCCATCTATAAAATATGAAAGCTTCAATCTATCATCGTCGTATCGGAACGATGACAAGATGAATGTTTTTTAAAAAAACAACACCGAAGAGGTTGAGTTTGAGCAGATTGAAGATTACAGCCGAAACAGGCAAAGTCTTGACTCTAAGGAAATGTAAAAGAGATGCCTTTTTATAACACATTTAAGCTACTATTGAAGAAAATGGAAAATACCTATTTACTCGCGCCCTTTTTATGAGTCTCCGTGAAAATGAGATTTTGTTTTATAGTTATGCGACACAAACAAGTCATCAATTTAAACTAATCATGTAATGGTTATTAGACTGTAATATATACACACAGGAACTCTATTTAGATAGTATGCACTGATAATAATTGAAGGCATACAATTGCATTAAGCGAGTGAGAATATTGAATTAACAGTGCAAAATGATACTGCGATACGCAAGTAGAATGCAATTTCCACCCCTTGCCACTTAACGGCTTTTTCTCTCTCTTTTTCTTCTTTGCTTTGCTCAAAGCACACTATACCATTCCTAGTTCAACGTCTTAAAATGATTTTACTGGAAATGAAATGAAATTCAAGTACGGAAAGTGCTCATCATTTGGTTGCACCTCTTCTCTCTCTTCGCAACCCATTATACGGGTTCTACGGCCCAAGCCCTCGTTCAACCACCTAAACGTATTTTTTCCAAATGTAACGTACGCATATTTTTCTTATTACACTTTCTAGTTTTTTCTTTTTGAAATGTTTAATTTTGTCTTTTCCTATTGAGCTCGGAATAGCTAAAGCAAACAAAAGAAGGGATATTTTTTCGGTTTGCGATTTGCCATAAAGAAAATTGCAAATCTCGCAATTGCAATTCTTCATTTACTAGCCATCTGTATGCTGCCATAGATCTTTGGAGGTTGAGTAAAGATCACTCAATCCTTGGCAGATGGTGCAATCTGGAACAACTAATTCCTCATTAAATTAACATGGAAACCGACAAACGCCTGTGGCATTTTAATACAGTGCAATCACAGTTGTTTAAATTCTTCGCTTGATCACAGTCAAAAAAACAGCTAAGCGAACAAAAAAAACATTAAAGAGAAGAAAATTCGTTGGTAAAACTTTAATTAAAATTAAAAAATGTAATGAAAAATTATTCGTAAATTCCAAATCAAAAATTCCACTTAAATGATTTTAATTATTCGGTCCAAGTTTGCTAATTTTTTCGTCTTTTCGATCAATATTCAGAATTTTAAATGATGATCATTTTGAAAGCGGCAGCAGCGAATAATCATCGGTGCATTAAGTCTCTATAGGACACAATCTACAACACCGCAAGGATGTTCACCCTGCACCTTATTGACAATTTATACAACAAACATCTGTCAATAATGAAGATGTAAGGCTACCTTAATCGCCTCAGCACCAATACATCATTTAACATCCGAGCGCCAACTAACGTTACCAAAACTACCGTATCTTATCATGGTAATCAGACACATTGTCAATTAAGCGCCCAACACGCTTGCGCCACAGCCAGTGCTTTCACTGCGTTTATTTTCGCTCCCCATTCTTCATTTTCACACCGATAACTGGATTTACCCTCAATACCTTTAACTCTGAGCCCCTGTTTGGCTCGTGCGCTCCGATATTGAGATTTTATTTTTCGGTCAGCAAAAGTGGACAAAAGGTTCACTGGTAAACAGATAAAACCTTAAACTCGCATTATTGAATTGTTCGCAATGCTCGTGTGGGCGGTGTCCCTTTGATGTTCTCATGCAAATAGGGCAATGAAGACACCATAATCAATGCTAAAGGAACTATAATGAAAACTCGTTACTTATTGATTTGAATTTTGACAGGTGGCATAAAAGTTTCAAAAAAAAAATAAACCCTTTTATTGCATTATTTTTCTTTAGCAAACATAAAAGGATTTTAATCTCGAAATATTCCTTTCTTTTTCTTGCATTTTAAGAGATAGTTTTTTTTCTTTGCATAGAAAGACGGATTGTTCTTTAAGGCAAATGTTTCTGAAATGTATTTCGATTTGATTTGAATCGACATCTTAAGGGAATAGAAAAGAAATGTTTAAGCTTTTCGATATGACTACTTTAGTTTTTCAATCTGCACATTTCTCTCTTCGTTTAATATATTTGGCGCTTTTATTATTCCTTTAACGTAGCATTTAAATTAAGTTACAATTTTGCTTAAAATCTATATTTTTTTCCTTCCAATTCGCAGTAAGAAAAAATTGTGAAGGAATAACGGGCGAGTTGTTTCGTTTGTTGTTCGTGTTTGCTTAAGCTTTTTGCTAGTGCATCAAAATTAATTGGAATTAATGACTACTAACACGTAAAGCAAATAGAGTAAAAGATAATTTAAACATAATCTCACATATTGCAGATCATTTTAAATTTTACGACGGCAATAAAAGAAACGTATTATTTATAGCTACAAATTTTCATAATAAAATTTTAGTTGGCAAAGATGAAAGTAAAACGAATGCAATTGTATCGTCTTCATTTCAGCCCTTACACCTGTCACATATGCTTCACTAATAACCATAATAATCGGCCTAATTTAATTAACTTAGCATGCATTAGCAACTCCTGATATACTTTGCCAACAATCTCCACCATCGCTGAATATAAATTTGTTTATTATATCATGTGGAAACGAGCAGTCCGCAGTTTAGCTAAAAAGGTTTGCCAAGATTTCAATTTCCGACCCTTTTTTGCAAATCCCAACTTTTAATATATTCGTGGCCAACGGGTTTAACTCGCTGATTGATGTTAACCATCGAAACTAATTTATTGTGGGCGTTATTTGTCGACAGAACGTCGGTAGCATTACACAAGATGGTGATTTACGTTGACAAGTCTCATGTATTTTTCACATATTTCTTTAAAAATAAATACGGTATCACGTTAGAATTCCGTTCACTCACCTTTAACACTATGCAATGTTGCTTCGACTGTGCCAGTTAACGACTGGTGATTGCGGGCGCCGTTCGGTCACCCCAATATTGTTGTATCCACACACTTGAGAGGATTGTCTACGATACTGTGCCACCTTTTGATGTTCCCCGAGCCAGCATTCGGTAGTTCGGCACTAAGGATGGGTGCTCGAGCTCTTGTGTGTGTATGTGTGTGCCTTTATATCAATTTATCCAGTGAGCTGCGGTCGATGGCACTGGGCCGAATCTACAGCGAGGAAAAGGGGAGGCCGTTCAGGGCCAAGCACATGCTCTTCACAGGATAAGGAGCATTGAGTCTGAAATATTGATTTGTCCAGTGTGTAGTTGCTTTAAATAATTTGTATTAGCTCCCGCTGAGTATGTATCAAAACATTGGCACTGTTTTGTTAAATGCACGGATGAATACAAACATGAACATGCGATAATGTGGGGAGAGAAATAGGGAAGTAAAACCAGTGGTGAGAATAGTTAGTACGATTGTAATGTTTGCACATTGGGGTGCGCGTTGCAAATTAATAGACTCGAAACATACGTTTAATTCGGCACTCATAAAACTGTAAACAATGGCAGAAAATGAGCTTAAAGTGACTACACTTGTGGCGACACCTAAAGACAAATTTTTCCACAATCAGTCACACTTATTTATGCACAGTTTTCGGTTTGGTTGCCAAGAATTTAATTAAAATTTGTTCATACGGACAAACATTCGAATAATTTTAAAAGAAGTTTCAAAAAATTGTTTTTAACGAATCTAAATTAATTATGCCTTTAGTATAGTTTGAAAAAAAATAGTTTTTCTTTTTCTATAGAAAAACATAAGCAAAATGAAATTTACTCACGGCTTTTTATTTAATTTCGATTTACTACTTTCAAATTCGGTTTTTGCGCATTAAATTTCAATTTGTGAGATTATTTTTCCAAGTATTGAAAAAGCCAAACAAATGTTTTGCTGAAATTTGTGAATTTTTTTTCTTTCGGAAACATTGTAGTTTACGACTGTTGGGACAACTCTCGTCGAGCAATAAACTAGATTTTGAACTTGTTGACCTCGTTGTCGTATAAGGTTTTCAAAATGTTAAAATTTATTTATATTTAAAATCACTTTTTCCATTGAAATTTTTATAAATCTTCATCTAATTTACTCGCTAATTTTCGATTGATTAAACTTGAATATATATTTAAGAAGATAATAAAATAGCGGGAAAACCATAACAAAGTATAAAGTCCTTAAATAATAACTGAATTAAAAACCACAAAGTTACAAAGAAGCTTAAACTGCCTCAAGTCGCTTCGCGAACACCTATTAAAATGTAATTCGCATTAATATGTAGCAAATAAATATTAGAGTTTAATCTTTTCAAGTAGAATATACCTTGCGAAATGCCTATACAATATTCGATTCAGCTAATGCGATTACATTTTTGATACACTTATTCATTGGATTGAAAATTCAGTAAATCCTTTTAAATGATATGTTTGCATAACTAAAATTAAATTTAAAATCTGGGCTTTACTTTGTTATTTATTAATAATCACGAAAACAACGGATCGATTTCCAACTTCTAATTCGACACTCAACTTTGAATTTGAAATCGTCTAATGCACTTATTCCGTATCAGTTATTATGGTTTGTCTTCATTTACACAACGTAGAAAAAATTGTATCGATTTTCACAAATTACGTCTTTTCAATTTCTTGGAAACTACAAGTAATTATTACATTGAATAGGTAGTCGGCAACAGATTTAGAAAAAAAATCTAAAAATACAAAATATTCGAGTTTGGACATTTTTCCAAATCGAATTAATAAACATTGTAATTAGAAAATTCGTCTAAACAAATAAAATAAATTTTTAATTTCTATTAAAATTTAATTGGTTATTTTTATTTACATAATCATTTATAAATGATGTTTTTCATAATTATAAAAGCGATGGTGTACGTATAACAAACAGTAAATTAAAAGCGAAATGAATTGTTTAGTGTTACATTCTGCCGGTGACAGGTGGGTGTATACGGTTAAACTGTCACGATGAACTGGAATTTTACAAAACTGAACATATTTCAAACTAAATTCAAGTCATCTCATCTGACGTCAATCACAGGCTAGCAACGCAGCATTGCGATTGTTGAGTGACTTGGTATGTTATTAAAATGTTTACATTTCTCTCTAAAAGCACAAAATTGGATATTTTAAAATTCAATTTTCTGCAAAAAGAAGACTGCTGAAGACAATTGCAATATAATTTTATAAAAGATTCTCTATAGTATGAAAACACAAAATGCAATTTTATCTAATTTTATTGAAAAACTTTAATTCAGCCAAAACAATTGTCATTCGAATTATTTTTAGAAAAACTTAGAAAATTGGAAAAATTTATAATAAAATTGAAACTGAGAAAATGTCCGAAACTGCCCTTTGGGGTTTTATAAAATGAAACTCGTGAACCGTTTTGTTATAGTGTTGAACTCGAGTTTTGTAATACCTCTACTATGGTAGATTTTTCCAATTGAATGAGCTTATTTTACAGTTGTCTAGCTTTATACTTAGACTGGAATAAGCATGTAAGGTGCGTGATCTTCATGCTAATGCACTTTAAGGCGTTACCCACAATTATTTTCAGTTTTTTTTTCAATTAAAGAAAATTAAATTTTAGTTGTCTAATTAAATTTTCAAGAAAAATGAAATAATCATTACAGCAATCCCCAGCAGATTGCGAAGAACATGGGAATTGTTCATTGGTTTTCATTTTACATTGAATTTATTCGTTGGTCTCTGAGAAATTGGTAAGTTATTTTGAGATTCTCATTGTAATTTCTTTTATATAAAAAAAATTTTAAATTTAATTTATTTTACTAATGGAGATTTGCATTAAAGTTTGTTCTGTAGAAGGTCTCGAGTTTAATCACAGCATAAATGTCTTGTTGAGATAAGAATACGAGAACTGAATTTGATTAAAGACCTCTAACTCTGCAAACATTAGTGAGAATGTCTAATCAAATATTATACGAAAACCATAAAAAAAATAAAAAAATTTCAAATTTTTCAAGATGATTTTATGCAAAGAATAACCAAAAGAATTCAGTTATTTAAATCTGCGTTTTTATATTCATCCATTACTTCCTGAAAAATATTGAATTTTTTAATCAATAATTGTGTTATTACCAGCTTTAATCACTACTTCAGACATAATTAGGTCAAATCTTATTCAAAGATGGTTTTGAGAGATATTAAAATGCATTTCAATCATTAAATTTCAGTACATCTTCTGATGATATTTTTTAGGTTTATCGATCGCAGTAAAATACAAACTCGAACAGTTCTTCGATTTTTTTTTCTTATTTCTTTATCTGTTTGAAAATTTCTGTTTATTTTTAAAAACTAAAACGATTTAAAAAAAACCTTTTTTAATCACTCAAAAACCCACTCGAGCTTATCATTAATGTAAAAAAAATAAAAATTTGAAAGAATCGATGGCATTAAAGTTAGTTAATATTTTAATCTCATGCTTTTTGTTGTACATAATTTTCCAACGTAATACAAACAGATATAGTTTAGTAGCTATCACAAATGCAATCCCTAAAGTGTAGTTATGTGAAGTAAAAAAACGTTATTATCCACTGACTCATGGTCTGGGTATTTCTTAACAGAAGAATGAAGGTAATTAAAAAAGATTAGTTCCTGAACAAAACCCCGTGGAGACGCGCAGCAATGAGATGTTTTTGCTATTCCATCCTTATGTTTGCAATGGTGCGGCAACTTCACTGGTTCATTTATTCGCAAGCCTCCGACTTAACGATTTTCTTTCTTCAGGTTTTTCTCTCTTATTGCAACTCCAGAAAGTAATTTTGACTGGATTATTTTTAGCTTCAACTTAAAATCCCGCGTATTATTCATATAAAAAGTGTTTAAATTTGTCTCAAATTACTTTCGGATTAACGACTACATCGCGAAAAGTATCTGGAATAGGCTGTTCGAGGCGCAGCTATAAGCTTCAAGTTTATAAAATTTTATAGATTAAAAAAGAGGTAGAATGAAAAGCACGGTGATAAACTGCTTTCGGTTGAGCTGAGTAAAAATAGATTTTTTTTTTCTTCTTCAAAAGAATTTCCTGATTAAAATATTTGATGTTTTCAAATACCTTAACTTTTCAGTTTTTTATTTAAAAAAATTTTAATAAATGTTTTTAAATAATTATTACATTAGTTCCCTATTGGATATTTATATTTTGTTTTCTAAACTGGCAGTGAAAATTGTATTTTTATCTAATAAATTGTCTTCTTGCAATACAAACCTTGCACTATTAGATTTCGGTGAAATTAAATTTATTTAATTTATGGCTATTATTTATTTCGTATATCAGTAATTTTTAAAAACTCACTTTTGTTTGCTCTGATTAATGTTGAATTAAAACAGCAACCAGCAAGTTTCTTTACGTTAATCAATGATACTAATCAAATCTCGAGATTTTGATTAGTGTTTGTAGCTTTGATTTCGTAAAGAAAAAAAAAAAACGATGAAATACGACTTTTTCTTTTTTTAATTTTAAGTCGTGAAGGACATAAAAATGAATAAGGATTTATATAGACTAAGTTTAAAAAAAAATTATATTAACAATGTTAATGGGATATTGTAAATCTACCACGAGTTCGTTTACAACTTTTATAGAACTATAAAAATGTTAGCCGAAGCGAATTTCACCTACCTAATAGCACCAACTCGCTTCATATATCATAAGTTTGTGCTTTAGATTCATTTAATTAACAGCAAGAACATACAATGCCTTAAATCAGAGCGGCATGAATTGGAATCTTGCATAAATGTTAAACTATATTGTCGCGTCGTAAAATAAATGGTATAATAATATATCAAAACGTTGAGGTTTTTTCCTTTAAGAAAAAAAAAAGAAAAAGGAAATATATTGAGACCATCTAATGAATAAAATTCTTAGAATTCAAGGTTCCAGATCATCATTTGTTCAAAGATTTCCTTATCTATGTCTAGATGAGAATTTTGAACTGAATAAAGATACTGTACGGAAGGAACACGGAATAAGAAATGAATTCTATACGCAATTCGCGCAAAATAAGTGTGAGCTGAGCTTCTTTGTGTGGTTTGGCCTCTTTCCAATTCACTTCTGGTCACTTTTCGCAGTCACACATGAATTTAAACAACAAAACATTGTAGAACGAATTCAATTTTCGAGCTGAAGTAGAAAAATAAAAATAGAATAGCGTGTTAAATTATCGAAATATTTGCTCAATATAAATATTGGGTATTTAATCTCGCATTATGCACATGCATTATACTTGTTCCACAATTTTAATCAATGTTTTAAAATAGCTTAATGCCAAATTAAATATGTGTTAATAATTCATTTATCGTGCAATTTATAACAACTTTATGCACTTGTTAATTATAAGTCTTCTGAATTACATCCAAATTATAGAAAATACTGAACTCTTTTTTTGTCATTTATTCAATCACACAGCGGCATTGCATTTACTTTATCAGAGCAAAGCAATCTTCTTATCAACCCAAATTCCTGAAATTCTATTTGGATAACCTCTCAGCAGAATATAATGGAATTCTGAAGATATGGGCCATTTTAGCAGCATGCTGCAAATGAAACATGAAAGAAAAAAATCAATGCACCAAATCAGATGAGTATATTTTTCTTCAATCGTATCTCATTTTACATCGCTAGAACTCACTTCTGTGCAATAATAAAGCTGCTGGACTGAGTCTGAACTCGATTGCGCAACGGCAAACTCTCAAAATGCCTAAGAAAGCAATTTCGTATTCATGTTTATGTGTTAAGATCCGCGGGAAAAGTTGTGCTTAATATTCACAAAAATATAAATGCGTTTAACTATGCTAACCTTTAAAGCGCTTAAAATTTATATTGCTATTCTCTTGACCTATGCGTATAGACATTTTTTAACCTCACGTGTGAGAAGCACTTGCAACTCCACTTTGTCTAATTAGAAGAAATGAGTTTGCATGGAGGAATGGCCACATTGTTTTCATGGTCCGCTGCCGTTTTGGCATGCAAAATTAAATGGACGGCAAAGACTGTGAGTCTTATTCCATTTTATGTAAATTGTGCGCTGTTGGTTGTTTTTTAAATTTTTTTTTCTTGGCAAAATAAATGGAGTACTATGCACGATGAATGCCCCAGACAACGTGAAAAAAATATTAAAAGTAAAACGAAACCTTAACATTATACAACACAGTATATTAAAGCTGGTCTTTTGGGTAAAAAGATAAACACCGAGTAATCAAATTGCATTCTTACACGTATAGCAATTTTTGTAAAAACATGTTGAATGATAAGAAAACATCCATACTCCACGTACAAACAAAAAAGCGTCATTACTGACTTTTGTATTGAAACTGTCGGCCATAAACATTATTTCAATTGTGCTGCGTTAAGCAATGAGCGTCAGTAACTGTCAAGTATGTACAAGCCACATGTGACAGGATTATTGCTCGCAGATGAAACTTTTCCTTCCTATTCAATTGATTATTCCCAACATCAATCTATCACGATATTAAACGTGTATAAAGTGAAATCGAATTCTCTCGTTCACATAGAATATTTAAAAGCTTTTGAAAAATCATTTAATGTTTACAGTCATTCTCTTTATTTGCTGATAAAAGACTACACCTTCGGGCTTTTTCGGTGGACGTGAACTCTTCATTTGTCGTTCGCGAAGGTGGCAAACTTTTATGCAATAACTGTAAGGGATGAAACATTTTCACAGGCAATATCCAAATCGATTTTTGTCAGGCAATATATCTAGGTCTGTTTTGTATTCTGCTGCTGCCAGTGCTTTGCGTGGAACCATGCACGCAATCTCTGTGTTTGGGAATGGGAAGTGTAGAAGAATTTCCCTCATGGTTTAAGGGTCAAACGATTGAGGGCACCCTTGAAAAGTGACAAAAAAATATTTCGGATTGAGAGTAAAAGCCTCGAGAAATCCCTGCTGGCATTTCTGAAGTGAAGTGTCACGGATAATGAGCTTCAAATTGACATAAAAAGTAATGGGATTTTTTTTTTCTTTTCTTCGGTTAACGTTTTATTTATTTTATAATTTTAAATGTTGTGATAAGTTTTTCAAATCTCCTTTTCTAACTCATCGTATGAACCCGAAAAACCTTTCGACGATCACTTTTATACAGAGAAAAGCCAAGGCGTTAAAGAATGCTGTCGGCTAAAAACATATGAGGTTGGAAATTTCTGCACATTAATTCTAATCTCGGAGGCCAATAAGTCGTCGTTTTGATTTTGTCACACCATCGCGATACACAGCTCGGTGGAAATAAATTATTTATATGCACCCAGTTTGAAATATGTCTTTATTTGCTCAAGGTTTTATGACATTAAAGCATAACCCATCTGTCGGATCTGATCGGGTGTAAATAATATCTCGCCGGTACATGGTATTGCACACAGTGCAGGGAAAAACGATAAATTAGTTATAAAAATTATAAATAATTTCATTCAACAGTTTAGAATTTAATAAGTGCAGGCATATTTCTATACCGGTGATGCGAATAAATAATATAAAATTGCACATTTATAAATTTCTCTCAATTATTAGTCGCATCAGTAAAGCATAAATTTCAAGTGGAACGTCATCTTTCTTAATAAGCAATTAAGTTTTTTCTCTGTCCATAAATTGCCTACAGACAGAAAAATGTGACAGTTATGAGGCATAATAACTCAATTACGATGTGTAGTAAATTACAGTGCGCTCATTTTGACAGCGAATTTACCACGTCAACGAATTTCTCTATCATAAAATTAATATGGAAAGCATATTAGTCACATGCGACCACATTAGGCTTATACGTGATGTTCCAAAATCGGACTTGTTGTCTGTTCCACTAGACAAAATTTTCTTCAAAAGTTTCTCAAAACCCTTTTTCAAATTAAAAAAAAAAAATTTTTAACTTGGTTTTTTTCATTTTTTATTTTTTTTATTAAAAAAAAAAGTTTAAAAATGAAGGTTTTTTCCCCACGCTTTCTAAACTTCCACCCACCATTCCTATTTTTTTTTCTAAAACTATAGCTTGCTTGAGTGTGCCTTATTTTTCTTCTTTCACTTGACTTATTTTTGTTTGAAACTAAATGATGTCACTTTGAGAAGAGAACAAGTTGAACAAACTTCTCTTTACACAAAGCTCTGGCGTTTTGGTTGAGAAGCGCTGAAAAGACCACGCAATCCTCATGGGCAGGATTTCCCCTTTTTTGTGTGGTCAACCAGGAAAATACGCCTTCCACCTCAATCCACTTGACTTCCAATAGCTGTCATGAGAGTACTCACAAATGAAGAGAGACAGAGCAGGAAAAGAGGGCGATAGACCATAAAGGAATACAAAAGTTGTAGCTAAGGTCATTCGGGGTATGGTTACTTTCGTAAGTAAATCTTACAATTTATGAAGTTGGGGGTGCAATAATCATTAAGCTGCGGGTTTATGGCTACATATTTTAAGGAAAAAATTTATTTTATGGAACCGTGCTTTAGCAAACACTTTTCTTTAAAGAGAAAAAACCCAAAGCTTTGTAATGTTTGTTTCTTTATTATTTGTTTAATCATCACAATTCGAAGTTAAATTTTATGACTAACACGGGTTTGCAATTAACTTTATGAGTTTTGCAATTACCCATAGTGATTTACTCCCAAATGATATGTATAAATAGAGAGTTGTAAAACGGTTTTTACTAACAATCAAAACGAATTATGACTTATTAACAACGTACTTTGATTTCTTCGAATTGGAAATTTTCTGGAGAAAATTACTGAGCAAATTTCTTGTTCAGCATATTTAACTTTAAGAATTTGTTTTTGCATTTTTAGAACTTTCATCTTTAAAAAATTTTTTTTAAACCTCTTAAATTTTGTTTACCTTAAGTCAAAAGTTAATACTAAAAAGCCGCAATCCGCTTTATCAAATATCTAGAATTTTAATCTTCGTTATCACTGTTTCGTATAAATATGACGTAAATTAATAATAAATAAAGTACTTTGACTGTTTACTAGATTTTATATGTACATTGATGTATTAAAAAAATATCGTAGATTAAAGTATGTGAATTCTTTCCTGTTCATCACATAATTAAAGGCACTAAAACAAGATGTACATTGCACTTTGGTTGAGACAGCTATTAAAGTTTTATTGTTTTTTTTTTATCTTAATTGATTGTTGAATTTTTGTTGTGTTCTTGGACTCCTTTTGATTTCATGCCTTTAGGCCCAAAGTTGAGCCTAAAGTCTTAAGTTAGTCCTACA
>JAQFZU010000903.1:0-17705 GCA_034696185.1 Henia vesuviana | reverse complement strand
TTAGCAGCTATTTGTTACGCCGAATTCGGCGCTCGTGTTCCGAAAGCAGGCTCTGCTTATGTTTACACATACGTCACCTTAGGCGAGGTGTGGGCTTTCATAATCGGTTGGGATGTTATACTCGAGCAAATAATAGGATCAGCGAGTGTGGCCCGTGGATGGAGTGGTTACTTAGACGGTCTTCTGAACAGAGCCATTGCAAACGGCACCGAAACTTACGTAGGCAGATTCGGTATTCCTTATTTGGCACCAAGTCCTGATTTTTTGGCAGCTGCCATTTGTCTGGTCATGTGCGTGTTGTTAGCGATAGGAGTTCAAAGCTCTTCAAACTTAAATTCCTTTTTAACAATTGGGAAAATGTTGATAATGTTGTTTGTTGTGTGTGCTGGTATTTACTATGCCGATATAAGAAACTGGAAAGATGCGCCAAACGGATTTTTTGCATTTGGACTCTGGGGTGTAATTCAAGGCGCAGCGAAATGTTTTTACGCTTTTGTTGGTTTCGATGCGATAGCGACCAGCGGCGAAGAGGCGAAGACACCCAGCCGATCCATCCCTGTGGCTACATTTATTGCGATGTTTATAGCAACCGTAGCTTATATTTCAATGTCCATCGTATTAACTCTTTTAGTTAGATACGATCAAATCAATCCCGAATCGGCATATCCCGACGCCTTCATGCACGCGGGATCATCTTGGGCTTATTACGTTGTTTCTGCGGGCTCTTTAATCGGCATGACAACTAGTATGTTTGGCGGTTTGTTTGCGTTACCGAGAATTGTGTACGCCATGGCTTCCGACGGACTTTTGTTTAAATTTTTGGCCTACGTACATCCAAAAACTCAAACGCCCATATTCACGTTAATTACGTGCAGTGTTTTAACTGCAATTATAGCCCTTCTTTTCAGCATGGACAAATTGGTCGATTTCATGTCAATAGGAACTCTCCTGGCTTACACCATGGTCAGTGCCAGCGTCATTGTACTCAGGTACAGGCCAAGTGACAGAGCTAAAGTAAAGTAAAAAAAGCAAAACAACATAAAAATTTTGTAATTATTTAATTGTTAAATTACAGATTAAGGATTATGGTGGGCGTCTCAAACCGGCAGTTTTCTTCAAAATAAAAATATTAGATCGTTTCTCGTACGGGACTGTACCGGCAATGGTTACAATGTTTCTTATAATGATGCTTACAGGAGTTTGTATTATGTTGAAATTTGCTGTGGAATCGATTGGAAAAGCTTCGTTGTGGTCCATTTTACTTTTAATAATTTTTTTCATTGGTATTCTTTTAAGTTTTGTCATTTTTTCATTATATGAACAAAGCAGTGAAAAGCTTTCCTTTAAAGTAATTAATCTACATAAATACTTCAAATGAGTGTAATATAAAATTTATTGCTTTTTTAAGGTTCCTTGGGTACCAGTCATTCCAACTCTTAGCATGTTTTGCAATATTTTTCTATTATGCAGTTTAGATACGAATGCATGTATACGATTTGCAGTTTGGATGATTTTAGGTAAACTAAAAATCTTAAACTTTAACTAAACAAAAATTTAACTTTTTTAAAAATAATTAAAGGTATGTGCATTTATTTTGGATACGGAATTCGTCATAGTAAAAATTCTCCTCCTCCGCAAATTCCACCAGATTTAGAAATAATAAATGGAAATGAATCTCATTGTAAAGATGAAAATGAAATAACAAAATTTTAACTGTAAATAGTTTAAATTTCATAAATTAAGAAATACAATTATCCACTTACAAATTTTTTTTGTTGTAATTTAAAAAATCAAACTTTTAAATTTAATATTTTAGTTTTTGTCAGAAATATAAACTTACAGCATGTACAGTAATTTGATGAGATTGCAGACAAGTCAAAAATGCACAAGAACAAACTTCCATTGGAGCTAAAAATCACTGCATTGAAGAATTTTGGAATAATAAGTAAAATGAATTAGATCTAATTTTATTTAGATCTATAATGCTTTAAAGCTAAACCAAACAGAAGATAAAAACCTTATTCTTATGCATGTTAGAGCTAACATGCATAAGAACCAAACCACTTGTAGTGTTGTAACCAGTTATTCCTACAGTGCCTACAGAGCACGGTCCCCATTCAATGCACTTATGGATAGGTTACGTAAAAAGGAATCGAATGTGGTCGCATGGCCTGCAGTTTGGATCGTTATAGCCAAATTAAACCGTAAAATGTTATTTTATACAAATTAGAAAATTTTTCAAGTATTAAAGACTTGAGTAATTACTTCGGTTATGTAATTCATCACGGTAAAAATTCACCCGATATAGAAATGTATAATATGAATGGAAATAATTGAGAAGATGAAAATTATATACGACAAAATTTAAAATGGAAAAAATTTTCAATTTTGTAAAACAAGAAAAACAACCTGTATTAAATTTGAATTTTTTTCTTTTATTTTTTCTTGTCTTAATTTTCATGAAAACAATTTCTCAAGTCTAATCGTTGTCTTCATCATCATCTTCCTCTTCGTTATTAATTTGGAAATAGCGTAATTCGTACGCATCCTTTGTAGTAGCGACAACACGAAGCCAATCTCGAAGATTATTTTTCTTCAAGTATTTCTTGGTTAAATATTTCAAATATCTAAGTAAAAATAATAAACAATTTATTACATTTTAAGCAATTTAAAGATCTCTTAATTAAAATAAATACCTCTTAGAAAAACTAATGTCAGAAGTAAGATTTACTTTCGACTTGTTTCGCTCAATTACAATATCTTTACCAAGATTTTTCGTTTTGCCATTCACTTTTATTCTATCGTGAAGAAATTTTTCCTATTTAAAAGTAAAATTAATTTTGATCATTATATATCAGTAGCCAACTTTTGTTTGTATAATATACGAAATCTGATGCATTCATAATTCCATCTTCGACTGGATGGCTGCAATCGATCGAAAATTTCAATTGAGTTTTCTTCTTTTTTCCTTTCCCTTTCTGTTGAGGCTTCCCGGGCTTCGTTGGCTTTTTAGCAGCCGCTTGCTGTGCCTAGTGAAAACAATTGTGATCAGTTATCCATTTTGTCACAGGTTAGGCTTATTCTAAACGTTTTTGTGATAGTTAAATAAATCAAGCATTTAATTCTTGATGTTAAAATGTTAAATATATAACTACTCTCGATGCATTGGTTTCAATATTTCATTATTATAATTAAAAGATTTTTTTTAAATACATACATTTACCACGGTCATGATGGCTGAAAAACCTTAACCACGTTGAAATAATGGCGGATTGAGTGCAGTGCTTTGCGGGGGTATGAGTCTGTCTATAATAATTTATATACACATTTAATATTTTTATTAAAAACAAATATAAAGAATTTAGTTTAAATTTAAAGAAATATTTATTAAAAATGTATACAAAGTTTCAACTAAAATATATGTATATAATAAAATCTTAGGTATCAGTCTTTATTTAACTGTCGTTACAATTTGTGACGTCTAAAATAGTGAAAATCTACACGGTGAAAACGACGGTATTAGACGCAAATTTATTCTAATTTTTTCACTAACCAACAGGCGCCGCACAAGGATTCCTGGTGCAGTGCATAGAATTAACTTCCTGCTGAATGCTAGAACTCGGGAGCGAGGAAATAATAAAGGGAAACACCCACCGACTAATGTACCTCATTTGACTTGAATTTAACCGGTAAAATATAATTTTATTATTTAATATGCACAGAAAAATTAAAATTCAAAAAAGAAAGAAAAATTTCCAGATATTAAAATAGCTTTTAACTCGTTTCAAAGTTTGAGTTTAACATATACCTACCGGAAATTGATAAAATAGCCATTGAAAAGCCAAAAATGTTAATGTGAATTCTTTTCTTTATTTTCAGAATTTCGGTTTAGTGGAAATCGTAATGATGATTGGTGGGTTATTTATATACAATCACAAAGGTGAAGTTCTCATCTCTCGCGTTTACCGCGATGATATTGGGTGAGTTGAAAAAGAAATTTTTCTTGTCAATTTCTTAATCAACGCATTTTTCATTTCAGCCGAAATGCTGTGGACGCTTTTAGAGTGAATGTGATCCACGCACGACAACAAGTTCGTTCACCAGTAACGAATATCGCCAGAACGAGTTTTTTTCACATTAAGAGATCAAATATTTGGTTGGCTGCTGTTACTCGTCAAAATGTGAATGCCGCTATGGTTTTTGAATTCCTTCTTAAAATGGTCGAAGTTATGCAATCTTATTTCGGCAAAATATCTGAAGAAAATATTAAAAATAATTTTGTGTTAATTTATGAATTATTAGATGGTAATAACAGAAAATTTAATAATTTTTTTATATTAATCCCGTTTTTCTATTTTTAGAGATTCTTGATTTTGGCTACCCACAAAACACCGATACAGGAATATTAAAAACATTCATCACTCAACAAGGAATCAAGTCTCAAACGAAAGAAGAACAAGCACAAATTACTTCTCAAGTGACCGGTCAAATCGGTTGGCGCAGAGAAGGAATTAAGTATCGACGCAACGAACTCTTCCTAGACGTATTGGAATATGTCAATTTGCTTATGTCTCCACAAGGTATAAAATTTTTTAAAACTTAGAAATAAAATTTAAATCTTGTTTTGTTTAGGTCAAGTTTTGAGCGCTCACGTTGCTGGAAAAGTCGTAATGAAGAGTTATTTGAGTGGAATGCCCGAATGTAAATTTGGAATCAATGATAAAATTGTTATGGATAGTAAAGGCAAGGGATCAACAACTGACGATCCCGCTCGGTAAGATGAGAATTATTTACGCTTTATTTGACACAAAATAAAAAAAATCGTTATTTCTTCAATAACTTAAAGTAGTACCAGCGGGAAAACGTCTATTGCTATTGACGATTGCCAATTCCATCAGTGTGTCAAGTTAAGCAAATTTGAAACTGAGCACAGCATTAGTTTTATACCACCCGATGGTGAATTTGAACTCATGAGGTGGATTTTTTTTTAATTTAATAATTTATTTTTTCAAAAGATTAAAATAGATTTATTTTAGATATCGTACAACGAAGGACATCAGTCTCCCATTCCGAGTTATTCCATTAGTGCGAGAAGTCGGACGTACAAAAATGGAAGTGAAAGTCGTAATTAAGTCTAATTTCAAACCATCGCTGTTAGCGCAAAAAATTGAAGTAAAAGAAAAATTCAAAATATAAATTAAAATCAATTAATTTATTTATTTTAGGTTCGAATTCCAACACCATTGAATACCAGTGGTGTTCAATTGATATGCATGAAAGGAAAAGCCAAATACAAAGCGAGTGAAAATGCTATTGTTTGGAAGTAAGAAATGTGATTCTTGTTTTATTGCTCAAAGATTTATAATTTATTTATAATTAATTTCTAGGATTAAAAGAATGGGAGGAATGAAAGAATCACAAATTAGTGCTGAAATTGAATTGTTACAAACCGATGCTAAGAAAAAATGGACTCGACCTCCGATTTCTATGAATTTTGAGGTATGTGATGCACTTAGTTTTAAAACAGTTAAGAATTTGAAGAAAAACAAATTTATTTTAGGTTCCATTCGCTCCTTCTGGATTCAAAGTTCGTTATTTAAAAGTGTTTGAACCAAAATTAAATTATAGTGATCATGATGTGATCAAATGGGTTCGTTATATCGGTCGTAGTGGCTTATACGAAACTCGTTGCTGATTTCTTTACATTATTATATTAGTATAATAACAATATTCCATTTCTGAGATCAAAGTTTTATGGTTTTGTTTTGTTGTATATGTATATATAAAGTAACCAATTGTGTTAGCAAATTATATATCAAATTCCAAAGTAAATTTTTGTTCGCATCACATTGAGCTAATTATGTATGTCGATGAATATTCATGTATTGTGATGTGCGTCGTTCGGTGAGTCGTTAAGTAAATAAAGATTTCGAAAAGAATATATTTTTTTTGTTTTTTCTTTCGATTGGGGTTGTGGTGGGGAGCTATTTAACGAAAAATAATGGTTTTTTTAAAATACTAGTAAAACCATTTCTTTAAAAAATTTGTTTTTGTTCTTTAATTGCCCTTAAAGTATAATAAGGTTACATTGAGGCTTAACGGGAATTTAATTATAGTTGTTCTCGAATTGGCCACAAGGCGGATGCGGCTGCTTTTACCAGATCATTCGTTTCGTTTGTCTGTTTCGGCAGCCACTGCGAGAAATGGCATTTGTTTCTTAAAAAGAAATTAAAATTCAGTGATGACAGCTGCGGTAAGAATTTACGTTTAAATGTTTTGTAAATTGTTTGAATTATTATACTTAATATAAATTTATGATTCAAATGTAATTTGTTTAATTTTTTTAACATAAACTTAATTTGAATTTTCTATGCAGGGTCCTTGTTTACGACCATTTAAGATTTGGAGTTCAGACCGATCAAAAAAGCATACAATCGTTGCTGGAAGTTTAAGAGAACTTATCGAAAGAGGTATTTTGTGGTTATCCTTATTTTACAACAACAAATCATTAACATTTTATGCAATGCAGGGAAGCTGTGCTTGGGAGTAGGCGATGAGGAAGTGATCGTTGTGTTGGAAGAGGATGGAACTGAAGTGGATGAAGAAGATTATTTTAAAATGCTACAGACGAACAGTATATTTCTATTACTCAGAAAGGGAGAGAAGTGGAGACCACACATGCAAAGTATTCTCGTTTTCTTTTACATATTAAAAGCACAAAATTGACGATTTCGTATTATTTTGATTGGTCAGTGCAGTCTGATAAATGGAAATTATCTTCCGATGGAGCCGTTGGATCAAGTAATGTATCCCAGAGTCCTTTACACGGGTTGGTCCAGGGTCTAAAGCAAGATACAGGTCGAATTTTTCTTCTTACGGAACCAGAGTTACAAGTATAAATAACTAAAACTGCAAATTTTAATTTATTAATTTCCTTATCACTAGTTGCTCGCGGATATGGTACCTGAGGATCACGCGTGTGACGAGGACGAACTTAAATTTTTGAATATCATACAAGAAGCTTGTGATCGCTACTTGATCGATCACGCTGAGCCAAATGATAAATTAAGTGTTGTACGAATGTGTAAAAACATCCCCTAAAAGAAAGTGTGATAAGATGGCATTCATAATAATATTTATTCTTTTTTCACAATCTAACATTTTGCACCGTATTTTATATTAAATTTTTAAAAAAATACAAAAAATTCGTTTGCATATTCATGACGAAAATTTAGATGCTCAAAATTAACGAAGGTGCAAGTATAAATCCGAGGCAGCTAATTTTTTCCCTGATAAAGTGTTCAAAATACTGACAATGAAATTACTCTTTATTGGTCTTTATTGTTAAAATAAATCTGAATGTTCGTCTCACGTGAATATTTATGTAGACGTTGAAAATACTGTTATAGGATTAGTTAGAAGGTATTTATAATCATTTTTTTTTGCTAATTTAGTCATCTTTTATAAAGAAATCATTGACTGCACTATTGCATTTATACACATTAAGAGTACTTAACAATTTACATCTTTTTTTGAAATATGAGCTTTATACGACAGTTTAATGCTTACGTTTATTAAATTTTGAAACTTTATTTACTATTATTGTGTAAACATATTTTAATTATGTATAAAGTCTAGATTTAGGATCGATACAAATCTTATTTCTTATTTTTACTTTACATTTAACTACAGTTTTAATATATAATCACATTCTTGTAATTAGACTGTGGCTATTCACAGTTTCGATGTTTTTATTCAATATTTTAATTTCTTGCACTGATTAGACAAATAAATTATCATTTTATTGAATTCAATAAGTTAATCATGTCAAATCACTCACACCCATATCTAAGCATACCTATGTAGGGCAAAACAAAGTAGAACAGAAAAAAAGGCATCGAGCCAAAACGTAATTGGCCGAGAGGGCTATAACCAATGAATCTTCTGGCATGGCGGAGGGCTGAGAGGCAGAAACTGGAACCGAACCATTGAGGAGTCAGGGAAGTGCCAAATCGATAGAATTCGAAGCGTGCTTCATTGTAACAGCATCTATCCGTAATCAAGGTAAGTCACAATTGTCTGAGTAATTTTAAAATAATTTATAGATTTAAATATATTATTTCACTAAAGTTAATTTGAAATTCAATTTAATTTTTTGTTTAGATTAATGAATTCTGACACTGTAAAAATTTAGTTGTTGAAGCCGATGCTGTAATCCGAAATTCCAAGTGAGTCATCTCGACATACTGACGTAATAATAGTTTAAATAATATATTTTGTAAAATTTAATATTGTCATCTATAAATTGAATGTCTGAATGTGAATTTATGAATACAAATCGATCGATAAATTTATGTAACAAAGTAGAAAAATAGTCACGTGTAAACAAAAACGGAATTATTGATGAATCAAAATCCTTCACTGGAAAAAGCACAACTTCCGAGTAGTGATGATTATACATTTGCATCATAAGTTCCGTGAGATTGGAACGCAAATTACTCATTAAGTTATTTTCCATAACTTCAATTTGACGTTAAAATTACGTAAACAAATTACATAAATGAAACCGAGTATAAATTCAATTCTCCTTAAAATCCATTATTACTAGGAATTTTATTAGCTACTTATTTCCTATTAAAATTTTTTTCTTTAATTTAATAAATGATACCAAAAAGCAACCCCAGTGATGCTTCACTGCTTCTCAGGTTTACGTCATTGGGTGGTGGTTTACGAGTTTGGCTGTCCATGTTCTGCTTGAATTAATTCATAATTAATTTTTTCAAATGAAATGGAAGGTTTTTTTAATTATAATTATAACGATAATAAGTTAAGACACTTTATTGATGAAATTCAAAAACATTAATTGATATATTTTTAGAATGACAAACCTCGGCGATTGTAGATGATGCCACACAAAATAGTATTTCGCGTAGCTTCAGTTTCAGGCGAAGATGAAAAATTTCGAGCCAAAGAGTTGAATAGTCACGGACCAACAGTCCAAGGATGGCATTCCTCAAAGTACATCTGAGTGACATGTAAATTGATCAATCTGATAGCGATAACTAAACAGGTGTTATGCATGTGTATCCATATCCTAGATTTTGTATTTATCCGCAAGAGCTTACAATCCAATTAGAAAATCGGACAAAAATATGTAAAATTCAAATATTGTCGCATCAATATCTTATTGGTAAATTTATTTGGATTTGAATGTTATAATTTTTTTTTAATAAAAATTTAATTTTCTTTTCAGCTACTAAAATTGATTTATTAGTTGGAGACATGGTTGACGATAATGCTATTTTGACATCTCAAAATGCTGTTTATCAACTACTTGGGTAAGTATATTTAGTAAAATATATATTTGTACACACGAATGCTTTTTTTATTGGATTTTCAATGGATGACATTTCTTTCAGGTCAGTGACTTTATCGGATAACGAACAGACAAATTACAAAGCGCGTGAACTAAAGTCGATTCATGTCGATGCAATTGGAATTTTCGTGAAGTTTATTCTTCACAAAAACTATGTCAACTTACATAATCTTTACAATCAGGTTAGCATTTGAAATAAGAATCTGACCACAAATACCTTTAATTTCATCTTTCTAGGTTGGGTTAGTGGCCGTTAATGTTATTGGTGATGATTTTGACGACGATTATTCACCAAATGAAGCGAGCGCCGTTAACCAAAAAAAGTCCGACATAATATCACCCCTCGATGATTTAGCTTTTGATATGTATCAAGATGCAGAGGTAGCTCTTATTATTCGTAAATTAGAGGCCAAAAAGCAAGCAGCTATTTTAGGTAATTCTTTGCTTACTCCATTAAAAAAAATATATTATAAAAGTATTTTACAGATGAACAATACGATTTCGCTAGGAAGATTAAAACCATTACTTTTGAGTTGCACAAAGCAGGTGAAAAACTAGGCAAATATGAAATCGAGAAAAAACAAGCAACAGACATGAATGATTTTGATAAAGCGCGACAAAAACAACATCAAATTGAGGAATATCGAATGAACGTTTATGCTCAGTTAGAATTGCACAAAGTAATGGATACACCTGTAAGTAATATCGATTTCCATTTAAAAAAAATCTAAATTTTTATTAATTTCATTTATTTTCAGTCTGCGAAAGCACCATCACCTCGTAACGGTAAGAAATTGTAATACTTTTATTTGAGATTTTTTATTGATTGTTTATTGATAGAACCAGCAGAAAAGCCATTATCACCCGATCTTCTGCCAGGAAAAAGTGGCGTAAATGACTATTTAATAGAAGATGAACCGGTGAATACTTTTGAAGATTATGAAAATACAACAGTACCTGCACTGAGAAAGTATAATACATTGATTCGTAAATAGAAAAATACTTAACGTTTTGTCGATATTTTATAGGCGAAGTGGTTTGGAAGAAGAACTGTCAGACGAAGACTCGCCAAAATCTTTGAAAAACTCAAAATACACTTTATCTGACAGAGATAGACGTGAAGCTGTTGTGCCAATAGATGTATTTGGATTGACTCTAGTTGAAAATGCTTACTCCAAAAACTTTTCCGAACGAATTCAGGCTTTGAAAGTAATTCAGAAACAATTGCGAGATTTTAGTCCGGGAAAATATGAAATTCCCTCTTCGAAAATGTTCAGAGCTTCGCTCTTTCTAATTTTAAAAGCACTTAATGATAACGTATTAACAGTAAGTATAGCAATAATCTGAATCTCAATCAAAGATAACACAATTTAATAAATTTTGTAAAAGGTATTTACCCAATCGCTTAGTGTTGTTAGCAGTCTATTAAAAAGGTTTCTAGAAAATAATAAGTAAGTTAAAAAAATCATTTAAAATCGAAGTTTTTTTTATATTAAAATTATTTAATTTTTCGAAATTATAGAATTAGCAAAAACGAATTATCACTTGCTGTTGACAAAGTTCTTCCAGAGTTGATTAATCGTATAGGTGACAACGTAAGTTATATTTTTGTACTTAATTATTTAATTAAATTCATTAAAATTTATTTTCTTGCCTGAATTTAGTCACCAAGAATCCGTGCTGCCGCTATGAATTACATTATTACCATGTCCGAATTTCCCGAAATAGAATCGTTGCCCAACATTCCAACACAATGTTGCCGACCAATTCAAAGTAATGTCAGTCCAAGATTGGCCCAGAGTAGGGCAGAGTTAGTAGAGCAATTGGTTATGAAGAAAGGAATTCAAGGCCATCTAACTCTTGACTTAGTAATGAATTTTTGCGCTCCTGCACTCCAACATCCTTTAGGACCCGTAAGAGAGATCGCGGAACATCTTATAATTCATTTATACAATCAACGACCAGCTAAAGAAATTAGAAAACATTTACCAACTGACGATGAAAAGCCGAGAAGGAATATTTTATACAGACAATTATACGAACAGTTAGATAAAATTGATAAACAAAATTTGCAACAAACTCGATTAAGTCAGGATAAAAAAGAAGTGAAAACAAATATTAAAGAAATAAAAGAAAAAAATATAAAAATCACGCAAAAAGACGAATTAATGGAGAAATTGGTAGATCCGGAGATATTTGATAAGTGAGTTACAAAAATTATTTAAATTAATCAATTTTTAAAAACTAATTTTCTCCTTTAGAACGTGTATATTTTGCGGGGAAATTAACGATAGTTTCAATGATGAAGGATTAGATTTTCATTATTGGAAATCGTGTCCAATGCTCATTAAATGTCGATATTGCAGACAGGTGGGAATGCTTAGTATTTATTATTTATTTACAACAATCCTAATAAAATAAAGCAATTACAGATAGTTGAAATTTCTGCTCTTACTAATCATCTCCTTACCGAATGTGCGAACAAAGACGATTTTAAAAAATGCGATCGTTGTTTAGAAGCCATTCCACAATCTTCCTTTCAATCTCATGTCAAATTAAAATCGTGCAATCGTAATTAAATATTAAATACTAAATTAATTACACAAAATTTAAAACATTAATTACCTTAAAATTTTAAACAGCTTCACCACCCGATCACATCTCGAGTCGATGTCCATTATGTCACAGTAACATTCCACTCGGTGAAGAAAGTTGGAAAAAACATCTAATTGAAGTGAATGGTTGCCCCTTCAATTGTAGACGTAATAAAACCTTGGGTGAGACAAAAAAAAAACAATAATTCATTTCTTTTGTGACAAGTTGTAATTACGTAAAATTTTACGTGACAGATGATCATCCCCAAGCGAGTCAGTCTGTTATAGTTGTGCACGAAAAAGCGAGCAGAGTGAGTGACAGAGCCTCTACTTTGCCGCGATCGATTGGCCATGGGAAAAAACAGACCGTACTTCCATCTGTTGCTTCCAATCAAAAAATGACTCGATCGAATTCTCAACGGTTAATTTCTACGATGAAAAAAAAATAAAATTTAGAGTTTATATTTATACAAATTGTTGTAAATTTTTTTTTCTTTATTGATTTATATTTTATCTCGTTTAATTATTTATATAAGGATTATAATGCTGCCCGTAAAATTCATACACATTTAACCAACTTGCGGCATGAGCTTCGATAAATTTATCTGCCAATTAATAAAAATGATAAGCATATTTTTGTATTTAGGTTATAGATGTTATAGTTATATTTATTTCACTATTTTTATCAATCATAATTTTTGTAATTGTTGAAAATTGTTTTGAAAACAATTTTGCCAGTTTTTTAATCTGAAAATTGCTACTTGAATAAAGTGAATGTTAAATGAAAACAAGAATCGTTTTAAATTCATTTCAGCATTAATAGTTGTAAAAGACGATAATTAAAATTCCCGCTTAAAACTTATTTATCGAAGTTTTAGAATGTTTGCAACAGATGTCGCAATTTATCAATCCCATCATACACTTGGCCAACATGAAAGCAAGCTGAGACGTTTACCGAGAGTTTCACACGGCATGGTAGTTCTTCTTGGAAAAATGCCAACATTACTGACTAAAATGTGCAGGTAAATGAGTATATTGCGAAGTTGGAGACTCATATCTAAGTTAAGCATCAGTCTAAACTTTGATATTTAGTCAGAACGAGTTAAATCACATACCCCTTTATAAGACCCACGCTTTGAACTCAAGCTCATGGTCGCGATCGTGATTAGCAAGTTAAATGTCAAAATTTATTTTATTTATACATTCAGTTAAAACCTTTACTATTTTTAATCTATTTTCACAAAATGCGAACGGGATTTTATTTATAACATCGGTAAAAAAAATTATTTCAAACTTTGTTGCGTAATAGTAAACGAGGTAAACTAATTTTACGTATTTTATTTTTATTTTAAAAAGTTTTATGATGGTCTTAAAATAAACAGTTATTAATGACAGCAAGAGGATATTACGTTTTTATTCAACGTGCTTTGACCCCAATTGGAATGAACTTGCGAAACAAACACTTAATTCGTCATTGCATTTTTCATACGTGAGTTTGAAAAATAATTTTGAATTTTTTATTTTAGAATTTAGAATTTAAAAAAAAAAATTTTTAAACTAATAATTTGAATGAATTCATTTAATCAGTTTTAAAAATCATGAAAATAAATATTTGATCAGGCATATTCAATTTCTTCATTTTCCAAATTCTTTGTCAATTCAAACTGAAACGATAAGGAATAATTTGAAATTAAAAATTTATAAAATTTCTGTTCTTGGAGTAAGGATTCAGCCAGTAACAATAAAAATTTTAATTTTAACATAGCAAAAGTTAAGAAATTTGGTTAACAAATTTTTATCGTTACAATTTAGTAAATTCAGCCCTAAGATGGGTTTTATCAACACCAGTTAAAACTCTTAAACAGTTTAAACCATATACATTTAATATCATCTAAACTCTAATTAGCACTAACAGGCAAAGGATTGCATCCTTTTCTTAAGCTTAATATCATGTCAAGTCCCATG
Organism: Henia vesuviana; assembly: GCA_034696185.1. NCBI lineage: Eukaryota > Metazoa > Arthropoda > Chilopoda > Geophilomorpha > Dignathodontidae > Henia > Henia vesuviana. The sequence goes on along the minus strand of JAQFZU010000903.1, from coordinate 3,770 downwards.
TGTTTTCAAAGTAGAATTCCCTATAGGGAATATACAGCAGATGAAGTCGGGAGTTGGCAAATGTTTGCTGATTTGTTCTTGTCTTTTGTGTGTGTCTGTGGCAAGATGCCAAGCAAAAGAAGACTCTGCTAGCAATATCACATTAATTGGTTTTTAAAGTTCTTTTGTTTGCCTCTTTCAGCTAATTACAAGGGAATTGCCAATGTTCACCGTTCCTACTACCCCATATCGAGTGAAATTAAAAGAAAGAAAGTCATGTGCACGAGTTAGAAGACAGAATAGGTGATTGCATGCGGCCGCAGGTAAACACTACGATCTTCATTCGTTACTTTTTTCTGCAACTCATTAGTGTTTTTTAGTATTTTGCGATTTTTCGCTGCAAACAACTTATAATTTTAGGTATCAATACGGGTGAGTATAAAAAGTGCTTTTTTATTTCTGCGTCAATTGAAAGGTATTGTCGAATAGATTTTTCAGCTATGCTTATTCCCGTTGATTGTCACGCTTTGTACTTTGTTTTCCACGAGTTGATTTGTAATTTAATAACGTTTGAGGACAAAGGGGGGAAAATAGGTGTCGTGTCGATATACTATAACTATAAAGGGTATAATAAAAGAAAGGAAATTGAAGTTTGCGAGGTTGGAAATATTAAGGTAACGGATGGAAAATAAAAAATAAAAATCTATTTTAAGCAAAAGAAATGAATGCGTAAACGGTCTTTCTTTGTACCATGGTATTGTAGTTTTGAAAAGGATTTGGGAGTTGAAGCATAATGGAAGGGGCTTGAAAGATGATCGGAAATTCTATTAAAACGTAGCGAGTAATTTATTGAAATGAATAATGCCGTGTTTGAATTTGTTCGCTTAACTGATGAACCCCAGTTACCCCTGTTTAAATAGTAGTAAATCCAATTTTAAAATTTATGCAGTTAATGAATGCACACAAAACGCTTTAAAGATTGGTAATTGGGTTTTTTTTTTTCTCGGTGCTTATATTTTCTTCAAATAAAAAAGTTAATGAAAGTTAAAGAAAAATAAATTAAATTTATAATCGTGAATAATAAATTTAAATTTCAGTAAATTTTTTAGTGTTGTCTTGTTTCGTAATTTTTTTTTTCGTATAAAACCTGGAGGGAAGAAAAAATGAAAAAAAGTTTATTGAACAATGTTAAGAATCGTCGGTTCCCACCTTACAATTTCGGACATGGTCCATTGGTGGTTGGGTCTTTTATTTCCATTGACTCGAAGATGAGGAGATTGGACATTCGCTTTTGAAAGAAGATAGTGGTATGGACATTGAGATAGGGTTATCAGAGTCAGGAGATTGAAAGAAGCAAGGGGGGAAAGAAGCATAAAATTTTACAAGAGTTAGAAGTGGCTAAATAAATCTTGTTTTCGTTTGTCACGCAAAAAGAAAGTCACTCAAAGTAATCAGTGAAAGTGACATTGCGCGGTGGCAGTATTAATGAATGTTACCGTGAAAGAACAGGCAATATACATTCAAGTTCGTATCTCTTAGAATTTATTTTTTAGAATTTATTTCGTCTATTCACCTTTCAGCTCTAAGTTTATCGTCTGGTATACTCGGTTCCGTTTTTTTTCCCCACTCGTGTGAAGAAGGAAATTTGTTTTCACGAGGTGGTACTCAGTTGCCATTTTCACCACCATTTCAAATTGTGCAGTCCAAATGAGTTCCAAATTTATTTCTCTTGTGTAAAAATGCTAAATTTCTCTCAATTTGAGAAAATGGCTGAAAAAGTTGAGCTTAGTTATTAGACTTTAGGGATAATAACGAAACCAACGAATGATTTTGTTGAATGACATATTGGAATTGCTTCGAACACATCTGGAGCTGCTTTTCAATATAACTTAAAATGGTTGATGATCAAATTGCTGGTGAAAGCTTATTTAAGTTTAATGAAAGTAGTTTTCTATCACAATGTATTTCACTTTTAGTTTCATTTACTATGAAAGTTATTTTTACAAAAGCTTTTAAAACTTGAATGCGTCTATTGGTAAACAGACCGGTTTTGTCGAGACAACATTGTCTATTGATGCTTCAAATCCATATGTTATGGATTAGAAAAGAGGAAAGTTTGAAAGCTTTTAAAGTTCTAAATTTGTATCAACTTAAAAATCCAGATAAAATATTTAAGTCAGGTTTCAGGAATTGTTTTGAAATTTCTAAGCATTCAATTGGATTTATTGATTTTATATTCAAATTAGTTTAAATTGGTATTAACTAAATTCCATTCCAACATTGGCAGACTAGTGCTTCGTGAATATAAAATGAGACTTTACGAAGGATGACCTAAACTAATTAGGTGGCGGCTATTAAATGGGATGGCGAGAGGAATGTGGCACCATCGTTGTAAGAAATTATGGGAGATTCTTTCAACTGTTCTATTTACCATTAAAACCAAGTGCTTGGTTTTAACTTTTTTTTATTGTGTTGGTGAATGGCTTTCTCGTTACTTTATTGTGAAAAAATTCGAAATTTATTTCGTGAGCTTTCCAACTGGTTACACTTTTGTACTAACTCGAAATTATAACCAGAGTATGTCATTAACTTAGAAATCGAGTTGCCAAATTTCATCGTCTGATGTTACTTTTTGAATGAAATCTCAGATTCTGTGATTTACGTGAAGATTTGTATTGCTAAGAATTTTTAATGATTTGATGAAATGATAAATTATGTGGTAAATTGGGTTTATGGAGTTTGAGGAGAGAAATCGCAAATTTGAAATAATACGATTGTGGACTGATCTTTTCAGGGGCGATGATTGAATGTGAGTGTATTTTTATTGTTTGCTTTGAGCTGGGGGTGCTGCGTGGACTGGATTTCAAAACAAAACTATAATATTGAACATAAACATTAGGGTTATTTTTAAATAAATTTTATAATACAACGATAGATTTTAAAGTTTGGGATATTAAAATTGCTAGCAATTTGTTTTGACGACTTACGATTGAAAATGCAAGTTAACGTGTTTTCTTTAAGCACCTGACTTAAAGCACTTGCCAATTTGACTATTTGCCATGAGCTCATGTAAATTCTTTACATTTTTCAGCATTTGAATTCAAGAATTATTCACTATTTGCTTTATTCTCCTCACATAAACTTTGTTTAAGAAAAGTTTTTTTTTAAATGCACTAGATTTGCTTGAATATGTTGTCTTGGTCTTAGCACTACTTTACATAACTACTGATCTTTACATCTTATACCTTATAGTATAAACTGGAAATCTTCCCCCGCCCCCTCTCTCCAAAAAAAAAACTATTTATTGATTAGTTTATTCAAACCTTAATATTTAATATGATTGGTTAAAAGAGATAAAATAAGAACAGACTATTTTTAGATCATTTAAACATAATTGCAATACAAAGCCATTAATCTGTTGTAGTATAGTGGGGATTTACTCTACATAAGCAAAAAACAAATCCTGCCATGGTGCAATGTGGAATTTACTATTGACTTGAAAGCATAGAAAATAATTAAATAAATGTAATAATTAGATTTCTTTTAAAGGAAACATTTCTACTGGATTACACTTTTATAATTCTGATTGTAAGATTGATTTTGTAAATTACGGGGTGGTAAAAATCATTTTTGTTACCAATTGTAATTTTTATAAGGAATAACGTTTTTATTTTATAATGTTTACAAGGTTGAGTTTTCTCTGCGATTATGGTCTGTTCTTATGATTGTAATTATAATGCACGGCTGCAAACTCGATTGGTGCAATCTGTCTTAAATGTATTGTACACAGT
>JAQFZU010000902.1:0-17716 GCA_034696185.1 Henia vesuviana | reverse complement strand
CCCTCGTCCTGCTCGTCATAACCTATTGTCGAATCAGGATAAATAAATAGTTAAAGTGATTGACACTATCCCAACAAGGCAAAACTATTTTAACCAAAGTGGAAACACTTAACTGAACGAAGCGAGGAATCCCTGCAGTTGCTGGAAAGTTTTGTGAGAGAAAGTTGACAGTCTTGAACGACACTTGTTGTAGGTCACTATAGATATGGGGGAATTAATTCACCCGTGAACAATGAAAAGGAAGGATTGGCCGGGGACTTGGTCAATACGGTGCAGGTCATCAGGGACTGCCTGTGGGCAAAATAGCTTTCGCCTGTCCAAACAGAATACGATAACTATCGTCAATAGTATCGATATCGTTACGATAAGTATTGATAAGTTTCGATAAATATTGATAATGTTCGTTGTTGTTTTTGACTTTATCTTCTTTCGTTTCATATAACAATAATAAGACACAATAATAATAAATTGAATAAATTACAATTAACTCACAGGTTAATAATCCAAATCATGCACAGGTTAATCATACTAATCATGAGACCAACAACTCCCAGCCTCTTAGAGTAAGTATTGGCATTCTCACTTTCAGCATTACCTGCAGGGCCGCGCTAAGCAGGGGTGCAAAGGTGCACAGCACCCTGCGACAGTAGGATTCAGGAGCGGCATGAAACCTGTGTAAAATATATCCGCCTGGTGTGCAGGGAGGATACATACCTGTGGCCAATTCTGTAGGGGCGGCAAATAAGGTCTGGCACCCTGGCGCCAACTACTCTTGGCGCGGCCCTGATTACCTGGATCTAGTTGTAATGTTTTATTTGATATTTTTTGTTAAAATTTTAAGATAGGTTCAAGAAGAAGTCTGGAATTGCAAAAGCACGTTTTTTACTTCTTTTATAACCCCACTATATCACTTGCTTAAGTTGGTTAAGAGATTTTCCTGTTAAAAATTTATGGTTAAAATAGTAAAAGAATTTTGATATTATTGAACAATCTTTTAATTAGATATTAAGATGATGTAAACATTTTTTTGATAACAAAACTTTTAGTCATTTATCGATTGTTTTTTGCAAGCAATAGTAGTGTGTTGGCTAATCACTCCACAGCACAATTTTAAATTGCATTTGAAATTTGGACTGAACACACCCCAAGAGTGTACTGAGGGTGTGTAAAATTTTATTAAAATCGTTGGTTCGGATTTTGAGAAATCCGAGATTACAGGCGATGGTAATATATTTAAAGTTTCAGTGGCCATGCTCGAAAGGCTGCCAAACTGGAACGAGACGAGTTGGGGGTCTGAAATTTGGACCCGACATAGCCCAGAAAATGTACTAAATGTGGGCCAAATTTGGTTAAAATCGATGGTTCGAATTTTGTGAAATTCGAGATTAAAAACTCCGCATTGACAAGCAACGGTAATACATTTAAAGTTTCAGTGGCCATGCTCGAAAGGCTGCCAAACTGGAACGAGACGAGTCGGAAGTCTGAAATTTGGATTCGACATAGCCCAGGGTGTGTATTTAATGTGGGCCAAATTTGGTTAAAATCGATGGTTCGGATTTTGAGAAATCCGTGTTTGAACTTGATCGATTGATTGCAGCTTTCTAAAGGCAAAATCAAGCAATTTAAAATAATGCCGTGGAGTGATTAGCCAATACACTACTATTGCTTGGAAAAAAAAATCGACGAATAACCAAAAATTTTGTCATAAAAAAATGTTTATATCATTGTAGTGGTGGCGTTGTTATTATAATTTATGGTAATTAGTTTGCAGGCGTGACACACGTCATACTGTGAGACATACGTCAATCTGACCTGCCAATGTTAGATTGAAGGTTGTCCTCAGCCTATAAAGCCGTGGTGCCGCGTTATCGTGAGTTCGTGTATTTTTAATTTATAAACATTTGTTATCTTTCAATCACTTTACTTGCATCTATTTTATCTAAATGCTACAATCATCTTAATATCTAATTAGAAGATTGTTCAATTTCAATTTTTTTTTACTATTATAACCATAAATTTTATATGTACAACCTTTAATTTGCCAATACAAGATAAATCATTATGAAAACATGTTTTTAATTTTATTAACTTGAAAAATTTAATTTTTTTAGCTAATTTTTTAATAGCCATTTTACTACTTACTTTCCACTTTCCAAAGACAAAATACAACACAAAATATTATTTATTATTAACAAATTTTTATTTTTCAATATTAAAAAAAAAATATTTTTACACCATTACAAATTTAATATTTCTCATTATTAAACTCAATCCTAAAAACCCCTTCTAAGATACATAGTATCTTGATACGGAGTTGTTGAATTAATTAAAGGTTTATCGACAAATTCAACGATGCACCCATCGTTATCACCATCGTAACACGGCGCATGCTCCAATTCAAATAAAATTACTTCATTCTCACTCGGATATGGTTTAATGAACGATTTTGGTATATAAAGTGTAATTTGTGGACCTACGATTGGCCAATAACGACCGATATTAAAACCATTTATAAAAGCGACACCCTAAACAAATATAAAACAAAATTAATTCAAATAATTAAAATATATTTTAATTTTAAATTACTTTATGCCATCCAGTAACATTCAAATAAGTATCCATAGGAAACGATGAATTATTGGGAGACACAAATTTACCAATAAAAAATCCAGGAGCGAATAACCGATTATTCATTAAAATTCGTTGTTTCGATTGAAATTTGTTGGGAAAAGAACTGATTTGAGAAGCATTTAATGGTAATCCCGTTATTTGCCAATTGGTTAGAATTTTTCCACCCAATGTAACATTAGACAATAAACCCTAAAAAAAATAATTTAAATTTTATTTAAATTTTAACAATAAATTACCTTTGGATCAGCCAATCCACTACCGAAACAAACTCGTCCCATATTTTCAACTAAAAGTGAAAGTTTTTGTCCGTTTTGTATTTTAATTGGTAAAGACGTCAGTTGATCTTGTCTACTTAAAATGCCAACTGGAATCTATAAAATAATAAAATTTAATATCAAATTAATTATAAAAAAAACAATCGTTACTTGATCGATGAAAATAATGGCTCGATCGTGAATTTGTTTAATATCTAAAATAACTGGATCCATGAAATGACCAGAAACAATTGTATCGTATAAAAGATATCCGTAAGCCTAAAATCATTTAATTAAATCATAAAACTCAAATTTCAATTAATTCCATTACTTGTCCAATTGATTCAAATGTAACTGGAAATTTGGTATTTAATTGTTGTCCGCGAATGTGTGGCAAAACATCAAATAATGAACCAATCTATAATAAAAATTAATTTTATAAATGATTTTTTAAGGATTAATTTATTTTACCGATTGCATTTGTACACTACCGTAAGCGTATATAGGAATTGGATCGGGCACTGGTCCTGGAGGTAATTCGACATACTAATTATAATAATAATTATTAAATTTTAATTAAAAATTATGTGAAATTACTAAAGATATTATATCTCTGATAGCGAAATATTTCTCGGTAAGATCGCCTGCTTCTGATATGGGAGCATTGTAATCGTACGATGTTGGTACTGCTACGAAATTTGGTTGCAAATTAGCACCACTTGTGAAGCCAAAATTAGTTCCTCCGTGAAACATGTATCTAAGAGTCATTAGTGGAATTTTAAATGTGAAAATCAAATTAAAATGTAATATTTACATATTAACAGAAGCATTTTGATATAACATTTCGTTTAATGTTAAAACGATGGATATTAGCGATGGGTTTGCATGAGGATATGACCAATGGTCCAACCAACCGGAATAAAATTCGGAATTAACCAATGGACCTTTCGGTTGGTGATTTCTTTGGATGTGAAAAGCATCAGTGACGTTTGTACCTAAAATACGTTTTTAAGTTAAAAAATAATGAATTTTAATATTAATATTTTACCAGGTGCAAAATCAACGGTCGAATAAACGCCTTGGATTTTCCCACATTTTAAAAGTGAATCGGCTGATCCATCGGTTGTGAATAAAATGACGTCATCGCCTAATAACGAACGATGCAAATCACGTAAATGAGAAGTGTAATCGAAATCACATGTGGGAAAACTCCCATATTCATTTTCAACCTTAAAAAAAATTATACTAAAAACTTATTTCAAAATTTTAACTTGTCTTTTTTTTACTTGAACTGATATAATTGGACCGCCATGTGAATATAAATAAGGTTTAACCATTGTCATGACTTTGGTGAACCACGAATCGACATATTTTAAGTAACCTGTGATAAAATAAAATATTAATAATGTTATATTATAGAATTATAACTGAATTTTACTTGGATCATTCGAACGTAATTTCATATTTGGATTTTCTTGTAATAACCAAAATGGAAAACCGCCCTAAAAATAAATAAAATTAATTTAAATTTATATTTTAAAATTTTCTTTTCAATTTACGAAATCTCTCTCGGCATCTATATAAGGTCCAGGTCTTAAAATCACTAATAAACCAACTTTTTGAGCAATTTTAATAAACTCGATTAAATCTAAATTATCAGTGAAATCGTAATTGCCGTGAATTGGTTCGTGTTGACTCCAATCGATGTATCTGTTAATATATTTTAATATGCTAAATAATAGCATTAAATACTAATTGATTTACGTTTGCAATGCATTTAATCCAGCAGCAACCATCCTTTCCATTCGATCCAACCAATATATTCTCGGAACACGAAAATAATGCAAAGATCCAGAAATGTAACGAAACGGTCGTCCATCTTTTAAAAATTGATTATTTTCATAGTCGATCACAAACGACTTTTTAGCAGATATCTACAAAATTTAAATAATAAATTTCATTATCAAAATTAATTTAATATAACAAACTAAATAAAATCTTACCTTATCAAATTGACAAACGACTAAAAACACGAACAAAATTAAAACGAACTTGGCCATTTTACGAGCTTCTCGTTAAAATTGTCTCCGTTCTATTTAATATCGTATCTATAAGTTAGCAACAAGATAATAATTAGATAAGAAATTGCTATTTTCAACATTTTATTTTAACAAAATAAATACAATATTTTACTTATTTTAAATATAGATGACGACAAACTTGCGATATCGGAATATCACTTTCGTATTTGATCCGTTCATTGATATCACAATATTTACTGAAATCATCTCGTACAGTGTTAATCGAGTTTAGAGGTGGAGTTATTAGCATATTGTAACCAGGTAACGTACAATAAACCAATGTAATCGTAGCAAAACAAACGAAAACTGGTACGGCCAAAGCCCAATACTTTTGCGGCCAATAAGTCAAACCAACCGAATGCAACCATTCGTCAGGTACAAATGCCCATATAAGGTATGTAACAAATACAGTTAAAGTTCCCAAATACATAACAAATCCATACACACTTCGATCGGGAAGTGGAGCAGGAGTATGTGAACCCATATTAATATTAATTCACCTTTTAATAAATAATTTCTCTTTTCACTTATGCTGGACCGAATTCTTCGATTGTTTGTATGACGAGGTTCAAATGATCGAAGAAGGAATTAACAGATACGCGAAGCGATCGAGTTTCAGATGTGGAAAATTCACTAAAAATTAAAAAAATATTTTAATAAAAATACTTTGGCTATGAATGAACTAGAAAATTGACTAAAAAATACTTTTAGAAATCAATTAGTCATTACTAATAACGTAACCTATTACAGGATATTAATCAACATACACGTGTAAACTATTTTTATTGCGTGACAATTTTCTTGCAACAGTTCGTTTTAATTCCTTATCAACATTCAACGTATTAAATGCTATTTCCGCGCATCTTTCACTTGGAAATGGAACATCGAGTGACCTAATATTAAAATAAAAAATAATTAATTTCTCAATAAAGTCCAATTATTTATTAATTACCTACAAACTAATTTCTTTCGTTTTTTTCCCTTCCTCCATTTCCCAGGAAATGCATAAGTACAACGGAAATGCATCAAACCGTTTGGATTGGAAAAACCAATCGCTTAACCTCGATTATTATTGCATCCTCGAATTCGTATAAATTTATATAACAATAAGAGATGTAATGACGTAGTTTATGGTATAATCAGATCCAACGAACCAGACATTACACATCCGCTCGTTTCTTCAGTAGTGATTGTCTTGAATGAGTTAGCCGTGTTCACGTTTATTCATATGTTGCTGCTTTTCTAATCAATTCTAATTAACTAGTCTAATTATCGATAGGAAATTAATACACAACGAAATGGGAATTTTATTTGCGAAGATTTGGAGTCTTTTTACGAACGAAGGTAAAGCTTTAGTTATTATCAATGCCAGCTGACTTCAATTCCTAAATTCGTACGGAATCACTGAACCGACTAAAAAATTGACCTAAAAAGTAAAATCAAATCAGGTTAATATTTAATAGAAAATAATTTTTTAAACGGGAAAAATGTTGGAATTTAATTCAAGTGTTTTAATGGACAAAGCGCCTTTTGTTGAATTTTAAAATTAATTTTTTTATTTTTTAAAATTACAGAACATAAAATCGTCATAGTTGGATTGGATAATGCCGGGAAAACCACAATTTTATATCAATTGTAAGTTTATATAATATTTCTTTAAAAAAAATTATTTTAAAAAATTTTAATAATTTTTTTTCCTTTCAAAGTCTCATGAATGAGGTTGTTCATACGTCACCAACAATAGGTAGCAATGTCGAGGAAGTTGTATGGAAGAATATTCATTTTATCATGTGGGATATCGGGGGTCAGGAATCGTTAAGAGCAGCTTGGAATACGTATTATAGTAATACTGAAGTACGATTATAATTTTATCATTATTTATGAGTTTAATAATTTTTTTTTTTTTTTTTGCAGTTTGTTATATTAGTGATAGACAGTACAGATAGAGAAAGGTTGTCGATATCTAGAGAAGAATTATATAAAATGCTTGCGCATGATGTAATGGGTTTTTTGAATTTTTTTTTTTTATTATTTCGATTTTTGATTTTGGTTTTTTTTTTTTTTTTAGGATTTGCATAAAGCAGCTGTGTTAATTTTTGCGAATAAACAAGATTTGAAAGGATCTATGAGTCCTGCGGAAATTTCTCAGCAGCTTAATTTGACTGCCATTAAGTCGCATCGGTGGCAAATTCAGTCTTGTTGTGCGTTAACTGGCGAAGGGTAAATATATTTTAATTGAAATTTTTGTTTTATTTGGGGTATAAGAAATTTTTTTTTAATTTTTTGTGTTTAATGAATTTTTCTAAAAATTGAGGAAAATAAATTTTCGAAAATTGTTTTTTTAAATTTTTTTATATAAATTTTTTTTGAATTTTTATTTGGTCTAAAAATTTATAACAATTAAAAGAAAGATAAAAACGTAAGAAAAGTGATAAAAATCCAAAAAATATTTTTTTATTGGAATTTTTTTATTGGAATTTTTATTTGAATTATTGGAATTTTTTGGAATTTTTATTTTGATTTAAGTTACTTAAATTTCATATAAAAATGTAAGAAAAGTAATAAAAATCCAAAAACAAAAGTAGAAATTCAAAAATAAATTTTTATTTGGTTTATTTGTTTAGGAAATTTTAGAAAATTTCTATTTGGCTCTAAAAATTAATAAAAAATCAAAAAATAATCAAAAGAAAATCCAAGAAATTTAATTCATAAAAATTTTTTTTAAAAATTATTTTGAATTTGTATTTTGTTAAATCAGAATTATATTTTAATAACATTTTTATATAACCAAACAAATAAAAATATTTTACTTATTACAGATTATACCAAGGCTTAGAATGGATTTGTTCACAACTTAAAAACAAATGAAAATCGTGTAATACAAAATGAAGGAACAGTCAATTATAAAAATGCAAACCAAGTGAAAAAGCAAGATCATTAAAATCCAATCATAACGAGACAATAAATACAAAACATGAAAAAAGTCATCTCCATCATCAAAAATAACATTCCTGTGCTATTTGAAGATTCCATCATCATCTCAAAACATCAATCGTTTACATGTACTTTGAAAACCAATTATTGTCAAGTGTTTTCTACGTCGGTTGATCTCTTTTTCTCTCTCCAGGAAAAATTAATTTTGTGAATTTCTTTTATTTCTATTACTTTTTCAACGTAAATGAAGATTCCATTTAACGATATAATATCGAAATTTAATTATCTCATCGATTTAAGGCTATTTTCTAATTTATTCATACATTTTTTAAAATTATTTATTTTAAATATTTTTATTTTTTAAAAAATTAAAAACATTAAAGTACAAAAAAATTAGTAAATCATGAATTAAATTGGTCAAAAACAATAGTGTAATAAAATTGAATTTCTTTTACGTAAAAACGATATTAAAAAATGCATCAATCGAAATAAAACATTTCATTTATTTATTCAATAAAAAAAACATTTAATGTCGTCTGCTTAAATAATACAATTTTAGTCTAAAACAACACTGAAAGAGCGCGCCACTTCTGGAAATCTGTTTTTTGTTTACAATTTTCATCTCATAATTCGTAGTATTTTAAATCAATTTACCACCTTCCTTAAACCTTAATTTTTAATATTTATGAAAATTTAGTATTCGAGACAATTTAGTTGAATCTAAACCTTGAAAAGGGAAAAATCTCAAGTGGCTGAAATTTTTAGATTTTCATTAATCCTTAAGTAGTTGTCAAAATGGCGTCAACCGAGACGTCAGTCGGTGATCGAAGTAAGTGAAATTTACTATTCATTACATTATTTTATTCAACTTAAAACAAAATATCATTATTTCTAAACATCCTACACTCACATCTGTTAATAGATAAAAATCCAAAACGAAAGAATTAATTTTTAATTCGTTTCGTTACGATTTCATTCATTAATTGTTATTTCGTCAAATACCAATAGAAATAGAAGACCGTAAATCAGAAATAATTTTAGAACGATTAAGAAGTAAATCATCGCATATGAAACCATGGACTGAAACAATAAAAGCTTATCGATTAGCATTATTGGTAAGAAAATTAATTAATTTAAATAAAATAAAATTAAATTTATTATTTCACAGGACAAACGATATTCGATCGACAGCTCTGACCGTGTTCAAATGCAAAAATGTTTAGATACATTGCAAAAATCGATCAAAGGTAGTTTAAACTCATATGAAAATTCATATTCAAATATAATTTGTATTTAGTTACGTCATTACAAGCGATGGTTGAAAGACTCGAAAGTATTACGCGTCAATTGAGGTAATTAAAACACAGAAAAATGGAAATAAATTTAAATCCATTTAATGATATCGATACATGTTATCACATATTAATATGTGCATGTTTTTCTCTTTACTAAAGAAAAAGAAATTTTGATGATTGCAGCCTAAAATTTACTGCAGGACCAAATGGCACCGATTGTTTCATCAGTTCTGATATGTTTTATGTTGAAGTGTTACTCGAAATGAATGGTAGTGTTAAAGATGTTAAAATTGCTCATCATGGGGATCCAGTTGTGAGTATTTTCTATTTATAATAAATTTAAAAAGGTAATTTTTATTTATTTTTAGAGTTGTGCTGAACTTACTCAGGTTTTAAGGTTGGTATTTTAAATTTTTTTTAAATTTTTTTTAAATTATAATTTTGCATTTTTAGAGCTGGTGATTTCACTGAATTTACATCGCATTTGGAAGGTTTAACGTCGATTTATCAATTAAATGCTGATAAGTAATTTTTGTAATTGAATTTTTATGAAAATTATATTGAAATGATTGAATTTTTGTGTTTAGGAAACAGAAAAGTAAAGCTTATTTGGCATTGCAAGCGCTTGAAACTGATTTGAGTATGTTGGCACAACTACAAAGGTAATTTTTATTAATTTTCATTTAATAAGATATTGTATTTAACCTTTTTATTCGCAGTTCCATAAATGAGCCGAGTAATTTAGTTCATAAGTCACCCGTAGGAATTTTACAACTACGAAAAGGAGGTTAAATTAATTATTTTTTTAAATTTATTTATTTAAAATTAAATTAATTATATATTAACAGGTCATCCGATGAAATTAACTTATTTCATATCACCTTACGATTTACTCGATATGGATACTAAATCGTCGATTCCACTTACAGTTGATAGTAAGACAAATAATTTTTAAAAAAAATTTATATATTAATTTTGTATTATTTGCATAAGCTGTTATCGAGCGCCAATTGGGTCAATACGTGACCGTTTGTATAGAAAGTTCGACATCACATAAGTTACAAACTCAATCTTTAATGTCTATTACTAGAACCAATGACGGGAAAAGGTGAAATTTGTATTTTTAATATTTAAATAATTTATTTAAAATTTTATTTTCAGTTTACCATCATTCGCAGCTCCGAGTAATTTGAATAGCACGACTTTACCAGCGAGTTTTGTACTAAAACTCGCTTCACCGATGCCAATAGCGACTGCTTTGGTCAAAAAAATTCAATCCGTTACTTGTAACTACCAAAACAGATTTGAAAAAATAATTTTTAATTTTAATTTATTTAATTTTAAGGTATTGAATGTGCCGATATGAGTTCTAGTCAACCATTACTTTCATTAATAACCCAATTAGCATCGAAAGGCGAAATGGATTGTAATAATAATAAAGGATTATTTGTTGTAAGTTCATAATTAATTAATATAAATAGAAATATTTAATTATAATTATTTAATTAAGGTTTTACCCGATCAACATCATTGTTATTTTCTAAATGGAGCTTCTGATTTACAAGGGGTTATGGTATCTTCTATACCATTCACTCATCCAACTCACGTACCTCAAATTCTAGTTTTCTTACGTCAACAAATGTTATTTAACGTATTAATTAGTAGTTGTATTCGTACTGGAAGTAAACAAGGTAAGGATTTCATTAATATTAATAAATTTTTGATATTTAATTTCGTTAAATTCAATTTTAGATTTAGAAACTGCATTAATGTTCGAAGTTACAGCTTTATCGTGGCTACACGTAAGCGTATCGTTCGAACATCCATTAGAAGAATCAATGGCTACTGGTAATTAAATTTAAAATTTTTAATTTTTAATTTAAAAAATATATTTTTTAATTTTAGCCGAATTTGATTTATCCGACATCACGAATGTTAAATGCAAATTATGCACGATGGGGTCCGATTCGTCGATTTGCTCGGACGAATACGCGAGTAAAGTCGTACAAAGGTTGAGAATTTTAACAAAATTTAAATTTAAATTAATTAAAAATAAAATTTTTATATTAAATTTTAGGTGTTTATCTATCCCAGTAACGATGCGAGCAGTGATCCGTAAAGCCCAAGGCCAGCAGAAAAAAAGCAACCAATCGAACGAGGACATCTACGTGACCATGGTAACGGGCAATAGTGGCAAATATTTATCAAATGCTCAGAATTCAACCCACGCTGACGGCAACAACCAAAGCGGCACCAACAATGCCAAATTTAGTGATTTCGATGTCAAACTAGGTCGTTCGGGCAATCGCACGTCCGATTCGCAAAGCATAAGTAAATTGGACGTACTCAACACCAACGTCGGATCGTCGTCGTCGTACAACATGCCATCGCCGGACATCGCCACTACACCACTGGGCATAGACAGCCAAGGGTACAACGAATCGAGCCCGGCGCACGGTGATTTATTCCCACTCAATTCGGAACGTGCCTCGAGTCTCATTTTATCGGGAAACCATTTTGGCCCGCCAAATTCGACCCAGAATTTGACCAAATCGGGCACTTCGGTCACGATAACCAGCACCGGTCAACGTCAACTGGTGACTCTCGTGTCGAGCGCGATAGGAAGCCACGTAAAACCGAGGAAGGATAGGGGTAAACGGAAAGCGATGAGCGAAGGGAACAGTCCGAGAAGTCAAACAGGTCGTAGTCCCAAGAGAAAACACAGCGAAGACGATTTGGTCAAGGATTTGAGCCAATCGGACGTCGAAGTTGGAAATTCGTCGTCGATGACGACGATCCCGTTGGGTGTCGACATGGAATTGTCGGTCACTGGCAACCAATTGAGGCAAAATCTCGACCCGATGGTCAAAACGAGCCTCGAAGGGATGGTCAAATACGATCCGTCGCGGGAAATTAGTCAACATTTAATGCACAGAGGATCGATGCACAATGCGATGGACAAAGGATTGAACGAAGCCGATTCGGATTATTTCGCGAATCAGGGTCGAAACGACGGCGAATTCAACTACAAACAAAACGAATCGATGGATTTCGAAAGCGATGTTTTCAATAACCAAAATTCGAATTTCGACGATGGACTTATGGAAAGTGGCGACGAATTTAATTTGGAGCAGTTGGGAATCAAATTGAATAACGCGGAGAAAAACAAAGACGCGAAGAAATTGAAAAAACTCAAATTGGAAATAGCGAGTAAATTGAGCGATAAAGACCAATCGAACGAAGGCGAATCGAAATCGACACCACCACCGGTCATATTCGACATTATATCGTCCGAATTAAAAGTAGTCGAACCTACGAAAAACGCTTCGGCGGTCGATTTGGTCGAGAAACGACCGAACGTCGAAATAATTCCCATAGGAAATACATCGGGGTCATCCAACACGGCATTACTCGCACCCGGTTTAAAAATCGGACTTAAATCGGAGCCGAAATTAAAACAGAGGGATTTTCGGCGTGGTCTGGTGAGCGCCGAAAGAGATAAAAAGAGTAAAAGCGAAGGAAAACGCGAACGCAAACGGAAACACTTGGAATCGATGACCACCGGTGACGATACTAAAAACAAATTATTAGCAGTGAGCATAACACCTGTGCCATCGACCCCACTGACTACCGGGATCAACGTGGTCGATAAAGGGTTGAGTCTCGTGACCAAATCCGAACCGACACTCCCGAAATCAATCACGCTCAGTGTTAAATCGATCGCGACCAATTTATCCACATCGACCGCACCAATCACGACCAAGACCGTTACGACGTCGTGTAAGAAACCGCAACTCCCTCTCAGTACTACTGTATCCCCCACGAAGAGCGTGTCCATCCTCAAGACCCCACAATCGAGTAAACCGAAGCAAGGATCGTCGTTGAAGCCATTGGGGTTGGGTAAACCGGGTCAATTGGGTGGTGGGGGTATGGGTGACCCGAAGACGTTGAGTCCAGCCAGTAACAAAGTGACCATTTCGCCACTCAAAGTGCATTCGAAGGTGAAATCGACGGGTTCGAAGGCGGTTGTGACTGGCGGTGGTGGAGGAGACAAGAAAACGACGACTGTGCGACTCAAACATTTGAATATTCCGAGCTCGACGACCGTTACGCCGATTATGAAGGCGAGTCCGACCACTTTGCCCTCGCCGACCGTCACTTCGCCGCCGGTCACGTTCACGCCACTGACGGCGGCGAGTGGTGTGTCCACTCCGACTACGCCCACGTTGACCGCGGCGCCGAAATTGCCGTCACTCAATGCCACCGCGACGGCGGTTTTCGCCAATCCGGTCACGAGCACTTCGGACAGTGGCAGTAACGGGAGTGGAAATGCCACGAGCGAAAACGGCGGCGGTGGAGGTGCGGCCAAGCAAAACAAATTGGCCAATCGGTCCCGCAAAGGCTCGTTGTCGGCAGTCATCGATAAACTGAGGAACAGTAACCGGCAGAGCGGCGGCGGCGACGGCCAAGCGGCTCCCGAGCGCAAAGATGCCAAAGACGGCGGCGGCGGCGAGAAGAAGGAAACGACCAAAAAAGATCACAAGGACGTCAGCAGCGCGACGAAAACGTCGGAAAAGCCCAAACCGGGCACCGGAGCCGAGCAAAAGTTGTCGGAGAAGAAACCGGAGTTCACGGTGAAGCAGAGCTCGCAGGGGATCAAATTGACGGTGACCAAAACACGGAGCACAGAAGGCGGCGCCAAATTATCTTCCAGTCTCAAAACTGGGGGTGGCGGCGGCGGCGCAAGTGGAGGCGGCGGACCCAAGACGAGCACGAGCGGCAAATCGGGCTCGACGAGCTCGACGTCCGGCGGTGGCGGTGGCGGCGGCTCGTTGACGAAACCGGTGCAATCTGGGAGCGCCACTGGATTGAAGCCGGGTGTTAACAGTGGACCCGCGTCGAAGAAACTGTCGAGTTCTTCGTCGAGTTCGAAAAGTCCCAGCGGCGGCGGTGCTGCTGGCACGAGCGGATCCTCCAATTCGGCTGCCAAACCGGCGGTGCCCAAGACCCCGCCATTGTCCTCCACGACCGCCACGACCTTCGCCACATCCACCAAACCGATTTCCTCGTCGACATCCATCGCCGCCAAACCGACCGCGGCCAACCCGAAGCAGGGCAGCGCCGCCAGCTCGGAGCGAGCCGCCGGAAAACCTCCGGAAAGACCGAAACCAACGACCCACGAGAATAACAACAAATCGGTCGCACCCAAAGAGAAAACCTCGAATTCGATGCCCCCGCCGCCGCCGCCGCCGGTTTCGACCGACTCGCAACAGAGGAAATCGGACGTGGACTCGTCGAATCGGCAACAGCGGCAAAGCCCGAAACACGGCCGGGAGAGCGAGGAAACGGAAGCCGAGAGGCAGTTTCGGCTGTTGCTGGCTCAGACCAAGATGGAGGGCGGTTCGGGGGGCACGACCACTCTCACCAACACCACCAACTTCGCCGCCAAACCGACGGTCACCAATTCCCTACAAACCGCCACTTCGACTACAACCGCCGCCTCCGAAAAACCGAAATCGCAGGAACTGAGCGACAAAAGCCCGAAGAGCGACGGAAGGACCACTCCTAAGACCCCCGTGACTCCCACCGAGAAATTATTCAACTTCAACATGACTTCCGGTTTGGTTGGAGCCAAACCAGGAGAATCCAAGATCTCTTCCGGGAGCGCACCGAAAGCCGAAACGCCGTCGAAGTGCCCGGATCCTCCGTCGAGTCCGAAAACGGAAACCGGAAGTAAAATCGGGTCTTCGGGATCGGTGCCGAATTCCGGCCAGGGGACGGTGACTAAGAGACCTCGGAACAGTCCGTCGACCGATGACGTCAGCAGTCCGGAAGACGGTCTGATCATCGACTACCCGGGAACTCCGCACCAGAAGTCGCCCGAGAAGAAGTCGAAAGCCGAAGTGGCCGTTTGTCAGGCCACGAAGAACCCGACTTCGCCCGCGGTGTCTACGGCCAGATCTCCCGCGCAGCCGTCGCCCGGGATCAAGTCGCCGATGGTGGTCGGAACGCCGCATTCCGATCACTCGAATCCGAGTTCGGTGGCGAGGTCCAGTCCGTGCGTTATCGACGACGATTTGATGGACGAAGCGTTGATGGGAGTCGGGAAATAATTTCTACATTTATCATTATCATTATTATTATTGTATCAGGAGGAGTTGAATAATCCTTTTTTTATTATTATTATATTATTATTTACTAATTATCAATTCTTTGGTTCACATTAGGCACGATTCAAACTCAGCAGACTACGGCAATGCATTTTGAAGTGAAAAGAAATACTCTCGATACCAATTTACCTATACCACTTGATTGCGATTGGAAGCAAATGTAGTGCTGTAGTCGAATCGTGCCCATTGTGCACCGAGCATCAAATCACGATCGCAAATTAAATTTTTAAAACTTTTTCACACGAAAATTTGCATTTTTAACATTTTAAAAGAAAATATACAAAATTTAGAATTTTTTTTTGTCATAATAAATTTTCTAAAATCAAATCAACGAATCTTTAAATATACTATAAATAAACTGTTTTTAATTGTGTATTGCAAATGAATAAAAAGAAAGAAAAATGTTGTATTTTAATGTATTTTTAACAAATAGTTAAAAATTTCTTTTTTTTTTAAATTGTTTTTAGTTGTGTATTTATGAGAAAAAAAATGTAGATTTGATGTTTATATATAGTTATTATTATTAATTATTATTATTATATTGAATTTTTTATTCTTATTGCATGGTGCATCTTTAACTCTGCTTTGCTGCTGCTTATTTCTTTCGGTGTGTTGCAGAGTGAACCGTATTTTTCAAGATAATTCACATCTGATGTTTGGCTACGGATTTTTAATTAAAAAAATTTTTTTTTGAATTAATTAATTAATTAAAAATATTTAAAATTTTTTTTCATTTTCAATGTTTTTACTTTTGAATTTAAAAAGTGTAGTTTCTAATGTTTTGGTGTATATAAATGTCTTTCGATTAAATATACGTTTTTTTTTGGAATTAAATTTGTTTTTATTCATTTTATTTTGGATTTTTTGGGTTTTCAATTTTTGCATTTTTGAATTTGGCGCGCGTCGTCTGCTACTTTTGTAATGGTTGGGAAAAACCAAAAATTACGTTTTAAACGTTTCCATATAATTTTTATTGTGTGTTCATTTAAGTGATTGTTGTTTTAAGATTGATATTTCAGCAAAATAAATTAATTTTAAGTTATTTTCGTTAAATAGTGTTTTGGTCATTTTTCTTGTGAATCGGAGGAATCGGTCAAGCGCCATTTTTTAGCGTGTATACACGATTTATCTATTTATTAGTCACTACGCCTATATTTTTCTCAACTGCTTAAATATCAACTAAACCCCTTAATTTCAGCTTAAGCTTTGATCCGAAGATGTAAAAAGGGATTAGCTACCTATAAAAATTCTTAATCGAATGAAATTAGCTATTTATTAGTGTTAAATAAGCCAAAAGACAATGCCATCTATTTGTTATATCGATCGAGATGTTGACGTCATTTGCCGTCACTTTTTCGATGTTAACAGCAATAACGAATGACGTTTAACTCGGTTTTTACTCGAACATTGCATCATCGAACAACCAATCGCAACCGGTTTAGAAATTAAGGACGAACGGAAAACGACTTACCGAGACTGGGTCTAGTGGGCCACAACGGTCGAGAAAATGGCGACCGATCACTTGTACCAATGCTCATACTGTGAATTTTCGTCTCCAAATTTAAACACTGCGCAAAACCACATCATCACTCATGAACCGACCGTCCAAGCTGCAACTAACGAAGCCGAAGGTGAAGTTCGACTTTTGGAGTCAAAATTCGCTCGTAAATCCATTAAATAACAACCTTTTCGTATTTTGTTTTCATTTTAAACATTTATTTTCAAAAAGTTGCCATCGAAAATGACGAAAATTACATGAACAATTTGAAATGGACAAGTAACATGTCGCAATTATTATTAAAATTATATGTTGATCATCGATCGATGCTTAATTCACCGCACGTACCAAATAAAAAGGTTTTAAATTAATAAACAAATTAAATTTAAAAATTTAAAATATATTTCTTTAAAGGTTTGGATGTTGATTAGTGGAATTATGAATGAAAATGGTTATGCTGTCACTGGTGAACAATGCGATGCGAAATGGAGAAGTCTTAAAAAAGCTTATAAAAAAATTAAAAGTCAAAATTATAAATCGGGAAATAGAAAAAAATGGGAATTTTTTGATACAATGGATGAGATATTAAGTAAATTACCGGACGGTGAAGCAAGTTCAATCGGTATTAAGAAATTTAATTTTAAAATTTTAAATTTTTAGACATTTAAAATTCTTTTTTATTTCTAGAAAATGCAGACGAGAATCCTGAAGATCCAAATAGTAGTAAGTAACATTAAAAATAAAACAAATATTCACAAATTAATTTTTTTAAACTCAAAAAATTCAGAATAAAATATTAAAAAGCAAAATTTTGTATATTTCAGCCGAAAACGAAATTTTAGTGAATTCCTCA
>JAQFZU010000901.1:0-17723 GCA_034696185.1 Henia vesuviana | reverse complement strand
TAAAAGTAAAAAAGAGATTAAATTTTCATTCTTTCATTCGCATTCTTTCGTATCATATTCTCCGTTTAAAATATTTTTACTATGTTCTTTATCTTCGCTATCAGTTGACGATGAAAACTGTCCTTGGTAATGGATTTTTTTATCGGAACTCATCTCCATTTCGAAACCGGGTGTGGTTTTGGAATAAGATACCTGTTTAGGCTCATCTTCGGTTTCTTCTGGAAATTAAATTAAAAATGAGTGAAAAATAATTAGAAAAACAAAAATTCGAATTTATTTCTGACCAGCTTCTTTTTCCTCGGGATGTTCGCATTGGGGTGTGGGTTGAGTAATTATCACCTGCGCGGGTGGTAATAAATTTAATGGCATTGGAGGTGGGGTAAACAATGGTGGTGCCGATCCCGGAGGAGTTACGATTTCCTAAAATATAATTTTTTTAATAAAAAAAATAAAAAATAAAATATAAAAAATCGATATCATCAAGTTTACATTGGGTGAAAAGGCCTCATTATCGTCTAGCATTTCAACAACAAGCGAGGGAAAAAGTCCAATGTTTCCATCAACTTCTCCTTCCCACCATCCGTCATCAATTTCGGATACTTCTTTACGAACGATTCGAATAATTTGAAATTCGACAAACGACAATTCCTCAGGACACGTTGCCTCGTAGTCATACAACGCGCGACAGTATAGTTCAGCTAAAAAAAAAACATTTTCCGATATTTTTTTAAATATTAAAAAAAAGTTTTAAAATAATATCAAACCAGGTTTATTGGTGGTTGAATCAGAAGTTGAAACGGGAGGAAAGACATTGTCTTCAAGTTCTTGATCAAAGTCTTCAGGTCTGTCTTCGGAGACAGGGACATGGTAGTCCACAGAGGAGAAAGACACGGGAGCCACCTCTATAGAGCTGAGGACTGCCTGTCCGCCCTCTATCTCCACGTAATTTTGAGGGATAAATCCCTCATCCCCTTGCTCGTTCTTGGCCTTAACCCAACCGTCGCCATCCCCTTCGCCAATTATTTCCACTGCTTCTCCTTCGAAGATGCTAATTTCGTCGGGATTTTGTGCCTGCAATTTTAATCAGTCGTTAGTTTTTAAAACAAATTCAAATTCTCGTATCGATTCTTGCCTCGTAATTGTATAATACGATCGCCGTAATCGCCGAAAAAGCGTTGGCGGTTGAATCGTCGATGGATGCGCGGTAAATCTCTTCGCCATTGGTTAAACTGATTACGTCCATGTCGTCCGATTGCTTCCTTGTGTATTCGGGAGTTTCTTGTAAGGCAGAATAATCTGAAACTTCGTCGTTGAAATCACTGTCGTAAAACGAATCATTGGCTACTTCGTTCGATGTTTCTTCGACGTTCTAAGATTTTAGAAATAATGTGTTGCGTAATTTTTAAAAATTTTAATTTATTAATGATTGATCGTACTTGCGATTCGATAGTTTTGGTTGAAAATTCGCTCGGAGATCTGCTGACTGTAGTTCCAATCGTGTCAATAGTAGCTAACGATTCAGGATCTATCGATTTAAGCACTTCGTCGACATTAATTCCGGCCGTTTTTATGTTATCTAATCGAACATCTGCTTTCATTTTCAAAGTCTGAAAACCAATTAACCTTTTTAAATGAACATTTTCAAACATTCTATTAACGTACTTCAGCTTTACGAATGCTTTGTTTAATTTCGTCCATCTTCTGATCCATTTCTAATTGCATTTGTTCGGTGTAATCGTGCTACGAATATTAAATTTAATTTAAATAATTAAATTTTTATTCACAACTTAATTTTTATTTTTTTACTTTTTGAGATTGCGCCGCTTGCTGAACCATCATCATCCTCAGTAATTTTGTGTTATCTCGAATATTTCTCGATTCTTTCAATGTTTTTGACGCCCATTTTCTCGCTTCTCTGTTTAGCATAAAGTCACTGTGGTGATCTGTGCTTAAATATTCAATCTTGATCGGGAAAAGTATAAAGTAATTGTATTAATCGATTAATTAAAAACAAAAAAAAATAATCGAGTGGTTCATACCGCATCTCCTTCGCAAGGTTCGAATTGATATTTAATTCTATTTTTTAAACTCGGACATTCGTTAAGAAAACAATCCAAATTGTATTGTCGCGTATTCTAATAACGATAAAAGCTTTTTCAAGTATTGAATATGAACGAAGTAAAGTAAGATGAAATACTACTATCAAATTTTTACGAGTAGTGTTTCACCTTAAAAAAATGTGAAGTGAAAAGATCTGAAAATGAAATTTCATGCCAAGAATTTCAGAGTGTATAAAATGAGTGAAGAAAACAGTGTAAATAATTATATATATAAATATAATGTAATAATAATAATAATAATAATAATAATAATAATAATAATAATAATAAAATAAATAAAAATGAGCTAAAACGTATCAACTAAAGTGTAAAATCTCATTCTAAAACATTCCATTAAGAAAATTAATAAAAATTATTAACTTTTTTACATACTCTTCTATCCTATATTACAGACATTTGTTGTTCACATGAAAAAGAAAAAAAGTTGACGATAAAAAGAAATGAAAGTAAAAACGATAATTTAATAATTATGTATTTTAATATGTATAATGATTTATTTTTGTCCAATAAGTCAAATCGATATTCACCAATTCGGCCATTCCTAATATTTTACTGTACGATGATTGATTCGCCGCACACGTCAACAATTCGGTCCTACTCAATAATATTATGTAATCCGTCACCTTTTCATAGGCTTCGCTATCGAGCATCTAAGCCGTGCAAAATTGGATATTATGGATGAGGTAAGCCTTTGTGAAAATGAACTGACTTTAATGAACTCTGGCAAATCGTGATTGTAATATCTGGCTTGATGAGCATTCGATGCAGTGAGATGCAGTAAATAATCATTTCTGGCCGCAGTGGCTTTAATGTCGCAAGCTTCGGCTTTAGTCGAAAACTATTTTCGAAAAATTTAAAATTAAAAAAAAAAATTAATTTAAAAACGACGCTTATTTTCGACAACCTTTGCACTATTCTTTTGAAGTGATGCTTTGCTTTGAAATAAATATCCCTTCTTCCTTTGTAACCTATGCAAATATCGAAATTAAAAATTGATTTCTATTCATTGAAAAAAAATAATTACTTTTCTTCCGCATTGTGTGCTTTTTCTCTCGCATCGTGAGCGACGTGTTCTTCTTCGAAATAACTTTTCTTAGCTTTGTCTAAATCCCGTACTGAAGTCTGCACTTCTTCGTGCACTCTTTGCAGATGGTCAAAACACTAAACAAATATTTTTTTTTCTAATTTTCGTACCATTTAAAATTGTAAAAATGTCGTCACCAACCTTTTTAGCAACATATACTTTATTGAGTTTGAGAGCTTTAGCACTTTCGGATATTTGGTGATGATAAACGTCAGCAGCAGCCAGCCTCGCTTTCGCTAATTTTTCATTTTCGTCCAGAAGAGTTCGCCATAATGTAAACACAGTTCTAGTAAATAGATAAGAGTACAATTACAATACTTAATCGGCACTTGCCCCTGAAACTACCTCTTTGAATACCTTCGTTCCTGCCCATCTTCACTCTTAATTTCGGGTAAAGTTGGAATTTTCTTCTGAAGAAACGACAACGACAATTTGAGAAGAGCCTGCGTTTATAAACGATTAATTGATTATGTTTCTTATTCTTTATGGAAAAATTAAATATTTATTTTCTCATTCTTTAAATAGATAACACTTAAGCAAGAAAATTTCGTTACAACTCAACAGCCGTGTTTTTAAAGTGTTGCCGTGACGACCAAACACAATTTGGCTTAGCTTACTTTGAACAAACAAGAGTAGAATAAATAGCCTCAAATAAGGTCAAAAATTTCGTAACGTAGTTCAGTCGGGAAATAAAAATTTCCCATGAGAATACAAATAAGATAACATAAAATAATTCGTTTTTTTTATTTTTAAACTTTAATTTTTCAATTTTGGTTTACGACCAACTTTGCTGCGCTGCAAAATAGCCATAAATTGCGGTAAAGCAACACTTAAAAGACCCAACATCAATATTTTAAATTTAAAAAAAAAATACAAATTAAATAACGTAATTAAAACAACTCACATCTGCGTATGTTTTCTCAATAGCCGATCTCTGTTTCGTGAAATTTCTACAGAATTAAAAAAAAAAAAATGGTAAAATTTAATGTAAACAAATCCTACACAACCAACCATACGATGTTGCAGCCGACCTTGAAATATAAGATTTTATTTAAGACTTAGAAAACTAGAATACATATGAAAACAAGCACATTTGCGGACAAGCCCAATTGGAGTTAAGCCAAACGTAACAATTTTTCGGTTCGTGTAAAAAAAAATTTTGAATTATTCATTTTTTTTCCTAAAAATTTAATTTTTGTTTTGTATTCGGTTTCCAATGGGGAAAAAAATCAATCGAGGTGTGTATAAAGGGTGTGGACGACATAAATTACTGAATTTCCTTTCCACTACTTAATTATTTTAAGGTTCGTATATCAACAGTAGATCGATTAGCACTCGAGGTACATTGCTAAAACTTATACCAATAAGACCTGGTTGACAAAAAATCGATTGAGTGTTTCAAATCCATTATTTATTAATATTTCGAGACGCAAATAAGAAAATGGTTAAATAAAATTATAGAAATAATGAAAGTTATACAAGGAAAATGATGAAATAATTAATGGGGTTTAATTAATTATTTATCGTTTCTTTCATTTATTTCCATCATTTAGAAAAGGTCATTCACTGTTTTCTCCTCTCCTATCATAGTGGAACTCATCGATCTCGGCTTTTCTCCAAACCGAGTGAGCAAATCAATTTTACCCTCTCAAGCATCGTTTTTGCTGTAAACAAAAATGAACGATCAGAGGCATTATTTTACGAGTAAAAATCGATTTATTTTACATAATCGATGCAAATAATATTGATTTTTTTTAAAAAAAAATTATTTTATTTGTTATTTTCAATTTTGGCAAAACTCGAGCTTTATCAAGCTGAAAAATCAAGTTGACATTTCAAATTGTTAATGCGTGAGTTGTAATGAATCGCATTAGAAAGTAAATCACTCGGTAAAGATTAAGTTCATTTAAATGATGGGAAATTTTATTCGTTGTTGGCCACTGCGGCCAAGGGCGTCCTTGACTTTTTACTCCACTCAATTTCATTTTAATGTGATATACAGGCACTTGATACTCATTCATCTCGCGATTGTAATCTTAAAACGATTAACCCCCTACGTGCTACTTACCGTTTCGTTGTCGTGTTTAGCGAGTAGTAATTTCAGCGCCCTTTTCTTATTCGATTGGTTTATGTCGAATTTAATGTAATTCGTCCGAATTGAATTTTTCTCAAATTTTCGGTTTTTTTTTTTTTTTTTTTTTTTTTAACGAGCGATGAATAGTTTAAAAAAAATTATAAATTAAAAATGACACCCACTATTAATAAAAAGGGGTTTGAGAATCGAATAAAAACTAGAGATCTTACCTCAAATCTTCGAGTAAATCGCATTCTTGTTGGTGTTTAGACTGTAGCTTAAACAAGTGCTCGTTGTGAATAGCGCGTAGTGCAATCGCAGCTTTCGTGCCCTGATTGAGTTGGAAGAAATGTGTTATTGTTTCGTATAACGATCGAAAAATGTTAATGGTTTACTATTAGTTAACAAACCTTTCTCGGAGGTGGTTGCATCGTGTTAAATACTGGCGAAATTGAAATAGGAAAGAGAGAGACCCGTTACTCGTACCGCAGAGTAGCCGCCATATTTGCCCCGCTCCTAATAAAATGCGATCGATAATTTTCGCCCCGCGATATCTTAAAGACGATCGGTTTAAACAGAATAAAATGATGCGGAAATTGTTGTAACTTTTAAACTTTATTTTAATAATTTCATATTCTAATAAAATCCATTCACGCAATAATCACTTATTTACAAATAAAATTAATACCAAGTTATAATCTCGATCATTTATCTACTGTAATTCTAATAGTCCTCATCGAATAGATAAAGTCTACTTTCAATTGCACCAGTATTGTTAAATGTGCCGCAATTACATAACGTAAACGAAACGACTTTTGTACGACGAAAATGAAAACAAAATCGTAATTATCACACAGTGATTACCATACATTAAAATTGCAGTTAATAAATATTTTTTTTTTTTTTTAGTTTCTCTCCCCCTCGAAATGCACTTTGTTCCCGTCGATCAATTTATAAAATTCGTGCATAAATTAAAATTAATTACACTAGTTTGCACTGATTTGGTAAAATATATCACTTATTTAATTACTAATAACAATCTTTCTCTTTAAATTAAAATTTAAAAAAAAAAGTAAGAAATGAAATAAATTAAACGCCTAAAATTAATTATCATAATAATAATAAAAACACATTTTTCGTTTTATACTGGCACTTAAAATCATTTTCTATTATTATAACATCATTCTCACATTTTCCTATATTTGAAAAAAAAATATTTGGAAATTTACAATAAAAATTATTTGAAAAAAAAAAATCAATATAAACAATAATTATTTAGAGATATACATCATTCTATTTAATAATTTAAAAATCACAAAAATTTATTTATTTCCTCTCGGTAATAAGCAGCACTGGCGTGTCAGTAAAAGAAATTTATTTGATGAATGAAAAAAATCCTAAATTTATGACAGTCATGTCTTATTTAGCTTGAAAAATGTCTCGATGGGTGAATTTGTTGAACGTGATGGCGACGACAGTTTCGAATCACTTTCTGCATCTAAAAAAAAAAAAAATTTTGTTTAAAAATAATTAATTAAATAAAATTGAAAAATAAAAAAAATAAAAATGAAAACAAATTAATTTGGCTTACTACTATTTCTATTCTCGAGCGAAGTCCCTTCTCCAGGATCTGATGATGTCTCCGAAGTAGTTTCTAAATTTGGCGATGCAGCAGATGCTTCGTGTTGTTGCAGACTAGTAGATTCGATGCGAGCAACTACAGCGTGAGGAAACGTGTCAGATTCGTGTTCTCCACTTAAACTAATGGCCGCATCTTCAAATTCCACTTGAATTATACTTTCCTGACTACCCACGCACTGAAGAGAAAAGCAAATATTCTTTTTTATAAAAAGAAAACACACTTAAAACATAATAAAACAAAAACTAATTACCGCTAAGCCATAAAACCTCAAAATATCCATTTTACACATGGGACAAGTTCGCTGTTCCAACAGCCAAGGATCCACGCACGATTTATGAAAAACGTGTCTGAAATTTATTTATTCGTGTTCAAACGAGTTTAAAAAATTTTAAATGCTCATTCTTACTTGCATGGAAGCGTGCGAACAACATCCGATGGTTTGTACGGTTCGATGCAAACTGCACAGCAGTCATTTTCACCAACTGTTTCCTAATAAATGACGAGATACGAAAAAAATGTTAAAAAAAAAAACATTTTTAAACGTATTAAAAAGAAATTGGAAAATTTTCCACAATTTATTTTTCCCATTTTTACTGACAAGTAAACTAATTCTTACTGGACAATACCTGATCACCTGCTTTAATGTTCTTGACTGGGATCTTAGCCAAGGCCTTCTTAGCCGCGTTACAAAGTCGTCTCTAAGGAAACGAACAAATAAAGGAAAAAATAAGTCGACCGAGACAATAAAATAGAATGTAACGAATTAATAGAAAATTAGGAGAATAAGTCTCATAAAATGTATAAAAAAATCAATTTTCATCATTTATTCACACAACCAGAGGTAATTTGAAAATTACAGTCGATTCAATTATTTCCTAATGTTTCTGCGAATTTTTTTTTTTTGTTTTTTGAATTTGATAAATAAAAACGATAAACTCACCGCGAGTTGATCTTTAGCATGAATGTAGCGAAACCGTTGCACGTAATAAAAGACGAGCCAAGCGAGTGAAAAGATCATGAGCACGATGAATGAGATGGACATAAAAAGCACCGTCGTGCGATTAATATTAGTTCTTGGTGGCCGATAGGACCCGACCGTCACCGAAATGTAGACCCGTGTCCCGTTAGACAAAAGCGACGCCATTTCGTCGCCTTTTTCTTGAGCAATGAAAATCGCCACTATATTGGGCACTAAAATATAAAAATAAAAATAATTGAGATAAGGTGTAATTAGAAAATAAGAGATTAAAATTTATGCGATATCGAATTGGCTGGTGTTAATTGATGTGAATTGCAATAAATTACATTTACCTTGAAAAATGTATTATTCACATGTAATTTGACCTGGAATTTATTTTTATTAAATATTTCATTTTTCAAGTGTTTTCGAAACTTCCAACAGATGTTTCCACAATTTCGATAATAATTTAAGCCTTCAAACAATTCACAGAAAACGTTATTAAAAATTTCCACCCAAATGCGCCTTTTGCTAAAGTAAACAATTATTAACGAAAACAGCTGATAGAAATGCCGAAGACGAATCGTGCGAAAAAAAGGAAGGAAACTTTTCATGCAAAAAAAAAAAACATTCACAATTCGATAATTTATTTTTATTCGTCACGTCATTAATCGCAATTAGACTTTGGATTAAGTTCAATTTAACTTCTTTTCTTTGGCGACAAATATTCAAATAGATGTCGTTACCAAGGCCAAGATGGCCGCTAAGTACGTCCTACACAACAATAAACTGATCGCCCATTCGCATTTCAAAACAAACACTCCCACAAACGTTTAGTCATACCATTACGAATTCAATTTTTTTTATATTTAAAAGTCCGTGTGTAAACACTAACCTTTATGAGCCATTTTGCGTAGCACAGCCTCTTCGTTGTCGCCAGCGCGATCGTTGTAAACAATAACCCCCGACGCGTTACTATAGAGCGAATTTAAGATTTTCTGTTGAAAAGTGCAACTTCCTCGTTTAATTAAAGCTATCCAAGGTTCCTGAGGCAGCATGTTTTCGAATGGGTACTCGCAACCCATGTTTGAAGATCCATTGCGGCTTTTAACGTGCACTAGAAGTCCGTAGGAAGAATCAATTCGTCCACTGCTGAACATGCCAATTTCTGATTTTTCCGTGTGTAACTGTCCAGTCCAGGGATCGATGTATGTCAAATTAACTAATGCCATCGTCGTGTCGTCCGTTTCAAACGTTGCAAAGTCTCCGAACGTAAAAGTGTCCATTTGAAATAGAATAAATAAGAGTGGGATTCCACTCCGCCATTTGGTTCTGGTGCTCATCATCGTTTCGATGCTATTCTATGGGAGTTTAAGCAGAAATTGGATAATTAAGCTCACTAAATTGCTATAGATTTAGCTTGATTAAATCATCTGAGATCGATTGCTCCCTCTGGTTTCCTTTCCGTCATTCTGTTTGTTCCACCTGCAGGTTCGCCACTTTATATAACGTGTGTTGAGCATGACGTCAGTATGACGTTATGTTATGCTATTCGTGCCGCGGTTCTGCCCTTGCCATGTGTGCATTGACGAAAACGGTGGCATTGATGGGATTCGAAATTTGTAATTTTCTCGTTTTGTTTTGTATTATTGGTATTAATAGATGGCATTTGTCAATTTTCCTCTCCCGCATCTCAATTCTATATTTAATCTCCTTTCTGAGAGGGGAGTTTCGAGTGTGTTTTGTTTGAATTAAATAAACAAGAGAGTTTAAATCGAGGTTGGATGTGACGCATTTTACGATTTCAATCCTTTTTTTTTTAAATTCAATAACGAATTTTACCCTTGTGATAAATGCTTCCCAGACGGTTTAATATTTAAATAAGGAAATGTGCTCTTAGTCTTTAAAAGTATATATATATTTATTCGCAAATTTTAACTTCCATTTGGAAAAAAAAAATGTAACTCACAAAATTGTAAAATCAACTTTTACATTATATATTTATATTAAATTGCCGTTTAGCAATGTGAATTTCATTTCTCAGAAATATTAAAATTTACATAAATACATAAATGTATAAATTTTTTTTTTTAATAACTAAAGATGATACAATGAGGCGAGGGTGCGTTACAAAGCAAGAAAAAGTAGATTGAATAACAGTTAAACCAACAAATCATATATTTCAATTCACATAATATCCAATACGACGATTAAACGAAAAAATAGCTTGAAATCGATATTGTAAAACACAATTCGTAAACATAAAACATTTTAATCTTGAAATAAATCGGGGAATTGCAAATCGTTTGCATTATTCCTTGCCAAAAACGGGTTAAAAAACATTTTTTTATTAGATGGAGTACTGGTTAAAGGATGATTCGAATGCGAAAAACTAGACGAACGAAGAGCTTGAAATGAGTCGGCGAAACTAAAAAACAAAAATATTTATTAAATAATTAAAAAAAAAAAAATTTTTTTTTTCTTCAAATTACCTTACTCCTTGATCTTGTCTGCGATTATTCATAAAAAATTTATACCGATGAATATTTGGATATAAAACAGCATCCACGTTAACATTCTCGAGTGCCCGCATGACGTCAATATCGATTTTACTAATTGTAAGTCCTTCGATGTAAACTGCAAGTCCTTCGTCCGGTGTACATGCATCGCTCATCGAACTGCATATACTCGATTTAAAACTACTTTCAGGTGTGAAGTACAAATCGGTCGAAGCATCCGAAGCTACCGATTGAAGAGATTTCGACAACGATAAATCGTCCGTTACTTGTGGTACTGCAAAATTTTAAAAAATATTTACGTATTGCCTTTTTTTTAAAAAAAAATTAAATTATTAACAAACCGCTTATTGGTTTTGTACTACCACCGCGATCAGCAGCACTGTCGTCACCGAACACTTCGTCGACACCAACTTCGCTTTTCCGAACGGTCCAATCGCAATCGCATTCTTTTAAAGCGCAATTTTCGTCTTGCGTAGCTGCCAATGTCAACATGAGCGTCAAGCACTTCAAATGGCTGCCCATTACAGGCACCAGATTCTTGTTTCTTTTCCGTTTCACTTTCTGGACTCTCTCGTTGCAATCCAGTAAATCGTCAGACAGATCGGACAGCACAACCAATTCGGTGTCCGGAACGTTTAAAATTCGGAAAAATTCTTTAATGCCGTATTCCTCGTTGGAAATGACCGCTTGGATGACGTGAGCGGCCACTTTGCCGTGAATACACTTGAAATTGTCCTTTGCCATCGGGTCGTCGGCCAACCGTGCGGCGATGTCGTACAGACATTTGACGTAAGGTAAAATGGCTTTGCCGAATGATTTGTGCGGATTTAACAATTGCACGAGATTATCTTCTAAGGCTTCGCTGGATTTAGTGAATCTCGACGTCTCGGCAAGTATTTGGTCCCCGATAACTTCGCAAGTTCGTTGTAAAAACGAATCCATGCTGAAAGACGTGCTCGTGTCTCTGAACGATGCGGGTCCCGACTGGCATCGCATCCTTCGTGGACAGATACATGGGGAGTTGTTGGTGCCGGAGTTGATGGTAGAGTTGATGTCTCTCTCCGACGAAAAGCTGCCACTGTCCAAATGAAGATTACGTAACGCCTGGCAAAGGAAACTGATCCCGTCGTTCGATCCGACGTTCAACGACTGATCCAAATCTTTGTCTGAAAGTCGCTTTTCGTGCTCCTTAAAAAAAAATAAATAAAATTAAAATTAAAATTAAATAATTTTTTCCTCACTTTGGCCACGATTTCATTATATTTGTTCTTCAGGTACGATTCGAATTTGCCCAATCCTTCGGGCTTCGATAAATCGCAGTAGCATTTGAGAAAAGGCCAAAATTCGGTCCAACCAACTTTCATTTCGGTTGCCAATTCCCTTCCTAATCTTTCCAAGCCCTTGTCCAAATCCGACAAACGAACGTCGTAACATTTTTCGACAAACGAAATGCTTCGTTTGAATTTGGATCGTGCCGGAGCCGATATTTTTTTGTGGAATTCTACGGCTTGGGTCGGCGACATCGGGCCTGCGTAAGCTTTCACCGATAATGGCAAGTCTAAGGGACTATCCGTAGAATTTCTTCGTACCAATGGCTTTTTGATGCTCGGTGACCAAGGCTCTCCTATGGAAGGAAGTTGAGTGTTGTCTACGGTACGTAAAACCGGCACGTAAAAGCGATCTTTGTCGTGAAAATTAATGGGATTGTAATTAGTGAATTAAATTTCCATTATGTTTTACTACTCACTGTGAAAACAGTCCTCGATGGCGGACCTTAATTCGGAAGTTTCGTTAGGACATCTGGTACAAATAATTTCTAGAGCCGTTTGTCCATATTTGTTTTTCAAATTCAGATCACAAAGTGGATGACTGACTAATAAATTCACTATTTCTAAGCTACCGAATTTCGAGGCAAAATGCAATGGGCTTTCATTCAGTCCTTTGTCTGGTGTGTTCAGGTACAAGTCGTTGAGGAAGTGAATGCTTTCCAAACACGTGATTTCATTGTCATCGTTATACAAAAGTTGCATAAATTTCTCGCTTTCAATGATGTTAATGATGACTTTGGCGATTTCGCTCTGCTTCATTTTCGCTGCCACGTGCAATGCATTGTAACGCGAGCCTTCCTATAATGACAAAATGACATTTTAAATTCGATTTATTTTAATAAATTCCCGATAACTTGCTTGCAATATCGTCGGTGTGTCGCCGTTGCCCACGAGGTAACGAGGGTTAGACCAAACCGTTTCGGTCACGCTCTCGATATCTCCACATTCGATTGATTTACGTAATTTGACGAGATCTTGGTTCCTAGGTGGTCGAAACCTCGAAATCCTCTCTCCGTTCGAAACTAAATAATCATTTAAACAAATTTTTAAAAATATAAAAAAATGACCATTAAAAGCTGTCGCACCAAATTTTAATTATTCGTGCGTTTATTTACAAATACTAAAAAAAAAACACGTCATTAGCCACGAAGGCCAAATCGTGTGGCAACTCTTTACATCGACGGCTTTTAACAGGTACGTGATAAAAAAAGTAAAAATAAAAATTTACTAGAATTAGTCTCGGGCAACTGATCCGAACAACGACTCGAATTTAACTGCTCGCTTTCGGTGTTAGCAAAGTCCAAGGCTTCAACTTCGGTTTTGAAAACTTTGAATCGCGCTCCTTTACATTTTTTAACAGCTTTTAATACTTCTTTACGGTCCGTATAAACTTGATCTATTTCTGTAAAATAAATAAAAAAATTAATTTAAATAAACGAGCTTAAGATTACTAATAATCTGCTTTTTTTGCTTAATTAATTAAGATGTCAGGTTTATTTAAAACTGTAAACAACGTTCTTTTCACCCACACTTCATCTTGTTTGGTAACCTTTACTGAAAAATATGTTATCGATGATATTTAAAAATTTCTAGCAACAAAATAAATAAATAAATTTAAAAAAAAATAAATAATAAATCGGTTTCCGGGAAATCTGACATGCATGCATTCATTTCGTTTATTTAATAAGCAATTAATAGAGCAATATGCAGATCAGCGAAGATTTATAAATTTAATTCTAGACGGATGAGTGAACCCAGTAAACAAGTCGCCTAACCTAAGGCAAAAAATTAGATTCATCTAAATATTCAAGTCGGTTACTCGGCATCTTGCCAAGATCGAATAGATGCGGTTTCGGTTATGACTCAACCAGCAGACCTGCTGGATCCGTTGTCGAAACGACTTTAACACACGGCCATATATAAAGGCAACACACGTTGCATAAAAAATAAAATTCGAATGAATACGGGCGGATTTAACCTGTGGGAATTGTAAAACATCGATTCACGATGAAAAAAAAAGCTAAAGAAAATGCTGAAAAGGTAATTTTGTTTAGAATTATTTTTATAAAAAAAAAGAATAAAGGAAGTGGTTGATGTGCAATCGATTGTGTGGCACTTTTATAATTACCGTCTTCTGCCGAGGTACCAACTGGGACGTTGACACCGTAAAATACGGTTTCGATTTCGCTTTTGGTGTCACTTGCGGGGCTGCCAAATTTTTCGTCCGAATTTTCCCTCGTATACATGTGTTTGGTAAAAATACGATGAAGTGTAAAGGAATTGGTAATTTGCGCATCGTAATCGCCCTGGCCATAATTTTCGCAGTTTTCGGCTAATGGGCGATGAACAGCTGTTTTTATTTTTACGTCACCATTTTGAGTGTCATCGCATTTTTGTTCGTGTAGAATGTTTTGTTTACTTTCAATCAAATTTCTCGAATTGTCAATGAGCGGTCCGATATTTTCGGCAAGTCCTTCCTCCTCAGTCTTCGCTTCCAAGTCATCTAAATGAGGCGGGTCTATTTTTCCATCTTCCATTGTTTCCATTCGATCTTTCCGATTGCATTTCACGTGTACAAACTAATTCTGAGTCCTTCACCTGCACACCGTTGATATGAAAAACTAATTTTTAGGTTCCATGACAGTCGTTGTCAAGGTTCCACCAGTCAAATTCCTTCTGATTGGTTTGAATGTGAAATGTCTCGATCACGTGATTCTCGATCCACCAATGGAATGCGAAATTAGCATTACGATAGTCTATCGTTTGGGAATTTATTCCGAGAAAATTTACGTCACAACTTGTGAGTTATACTATGGGTCGAGTACAAATTCTTTCTAAGGGCTTGGGGTTTAATTTAAACAGCTGTTGCAACCAAAACAAACAGAAATTCAATGTTTTCAGATATCACGTCGCATTATCAAAATTTAATCTGTTAAAGAATGCTGCTTTTACCCCAAAAATGTAAACTTTACCGGCATCGAGTTATGTAATATAAGTGTTCGTATCAAATATGATACGAATACAGCACGATGAAAACCGCCCACTTTGCTGTTTTGATTTAACTGAAAACATTCGCGAGAATGTCAATTGTAAAAGCGCACACAAAACCGACGTATAAAAGATTCGACACGTACGTCACACACGATTTTACGGAGGACCTGGAAAAACAGCGAGTAAAAATATAAATTCAATTGTCGCTGAGCAAATTTATGCGCATTGCATAACAAAGGTATTAAAGTTGGATCGTTTGTTAACTTTTTTTAGAATGGGAATTCGGAAAACACAGTTGCTATCGACGTTATGGGCACGAAAGAAAAGAAGGATGAAACCGACGACGAAGATGACATCGATGAGGATTTAGAAGATCCCTTTTCGTACGATGCTTTACATGCCATCGATCCGGCAGTTACTTCGGATGCATTGCCAACTACTTGCTTCGGGTATTGAATTTTTGGATTATAAGACTTAAAATTCTTAAGTAAACAAGTTTTAATTTGGTTACGAAAATTGTTTATTTACCTCTTTTTTTTTTTTTAATGATTACGCCAAGAGTTTATTGCGTAAAGTGTATAAAAAAATGGCCATGAATTGTGAAAAACATTTTTTTTTTTATCTAAATAATTTTTTTTTTTTCAGAAAATTTCGATATAACTTGGAAAAAGTTGTTGAACATTTTATATTCAGGTAAAATAAATTTGAAAATAATTTATGAATGAATATATAAATTTAATATTTTTTTTTATATATTTTTTTTTAGAGTTTTTGGTTTGCTTTTAATTGTGATCGATATTTGTATTTTAATTGTTGAATTGGTTAAACTCAAAGAAGAAAATGTCGAAGAACAGAAAACTTACGAAATAGTCTCGCTGACATTTGTATGCTATTTTGTCCTTGAAGTTACATTGAGAGTAATTGCATTAGGGTAATTGTTAATTACTCTCATATTTCGTTGCACCATTTAAATGGAAAAAAATTTTTTTTATTACTTTTTACAGTCCCAAAAGATTTTTTACGCAATGGTACAACGTTATAGATCTAATAGTAGTATTTACTGCATTTATCATTACCTTATGTTCGGTGGTTATAGATATTGTCGACCTATCTGGATATTACAAGTATACTTTAAATTAATTCATCATTATAAAACCATTACTAACATTTTTATCTAATTCCAGATTAGTCATCGTTGGTAGATTAATCCGGATTGTCATTTTCGTTAGACTATTTACAGCCAAAAAACACGTAGAGAAAGGAGCGAGGCACTTGGTGTCACAAAATAAACGAAGATATCAAAAAGACGGCTTCGATTTAGATTTAACATATGTCACAGGTCGGTATTAAGGATTTAGTCACAACTTCGAATAAGCGTTAATTATTTGTTTTCAAGAACGAGTGATCGCCATGTCTTTTCCTTCGGCTGGAAAAATGTCATGTTACCGCAATCCCATTAAAGAAGTAGCTCGATTTTTAAATACAAAACATACGGATCACTACAAAGTCTACAATCTTTGCAGTAATATTTGTGAATTATTGTTTTAAAAGTTAAAAGATAAAATTATTTATTAATAGGTGAACGAACCTACGACGATTCGCATTTCCGTGGCCGTGTCGAACGTTACTTAATAGACGATCATAATGTGCCTCTACTTCAGTAAAGATCTAAAAAAAAAAATTTATAAAATTAAAAATACTTAAATTCTCTCTTTTAAGTGACATGGTTCGATTTGCAAGGAGTGTACGTGCCTGGTTAGACGAGCATCCACTTAATATTATCGCAGTCCATTGTAAAGGTGGGAAAGGACGGACAGGAACGATGATTTGTGTGTGGTTGGTCGAAAGTGGTCTTTTTGAATCTGCTGGAGTACGTAAATGAGAACTGATTTTTTTTTAAAATTATTCTTTTTAAATCTCATCTTTTAATAACAGGATAGTTTAGATTACTTCGGATTTCGCAGAACAGATTTAAATATTAGTTCAAAGTTTCAAGGAGTTGAAACTCCTAGTCAAAGTAGATATGTTGGTTATTACGAAGACGTTAAGGATAAATTGGGTGGTCAATTACCACCCGAGCACGCCTTGAAAATAAAAATGCTCAAAATAACCGCATTGGCTGGTAAAATTTTTAAAATTTTTCTCAAAATTAAATTTTTATATTTGTTTGTTTTAGGCCTTGGTAAAGGGGACGGTTCTGATTTTAATTGCGAAATTTACGTTGGTAGAATAAATAAAGTATTCGAATGCAATTTCGGTTTGAATAAAAATTGTCAGGTTTGTTTTTGTGGTTAACAATTTAATGAAAACATTCAACTAATTTATCGTTACTTTTATAGTGTCATTACTACAACGAAGCTGATTGTTTAGAAGTTAAATTAACTAATTGTCCTAATTTAATCGGGGACGTTAAAATGATGTTTCAGTCATCATCGGTAAAATACGTTTTAAAAAAATAATAATTTAAATAATTTCGTTATTTTAAATTATGCAGAGAAATATCCCTAGAGGATACGAAAAAGTACCTTTTTATTTATGGTTTCATACTTCCTTCATCGAAAACGAAAGGCAAGTATCAAATATTAATCAAATTTCAAATTAAAAGTTAATTTTTATCTTTTCAGTTTGTTAATCAAACGCAACGATTTAGACAACCCGCACAAACCTAAAACGTGGCAATGGTTCAGAGAGAAATTCAGTGTCGAAATTATATTCGAAAAGTCAAAGGACGAGGAACACCCTGTGGGGAATTGCCAAGTTAAATTATAAAAACGCCAAATATGATTTGTGTATCTTTTTAAAAAATGGCTTAAAAATTTGTACAAACATAATTTTTATTTTTTTTTATGAATATAATTAACAACATTATGTATTGCCATCATTTTTTCATATAAATTACAAAATTAAAAATTATGGGCTAAAAAAAGGAAACCTGATTCGAATATTTTCCATTAAATTTATACTTAAAATAATAGTTACACCGAAATTAGGAACCCGACGGATCCAT
>JAQFZU010000900.1:0-17734 GCA_034696185.1 Henia vesuviana | reverse complement strand
ATTTGGTGCTGGACTGCAAGCCACACCGCAGCAGTAACAGCCATAAAAAGGGCATTAATGAATCCGCCCATATTAGTTTATTACGACCTATCAAAACCATTGATTTTATCGTGCGACGCCTTCCCATACGGATTGGGGGCGGTCCTGTCTCATGGCACCATTGCGGAGGGTCACGAACACCCGATTGCATTTGCATCCCGTACCCTGTCCCAGGCTGAGCAGAACTACTCCCAACTCGATAAGGAGGTGGCAGCAATAATATTTGGAATCAAAAGATTCCATGTTTATTTATTTGGTTGTTTATTTTATATTATAACTGATCATAAGCCCCTTTTGGGGATATTTGCGTCCCACAAGCCTATACCCACCATTATATCGCCACGCTTATTGAGATGGGCCCTTTTATTGGCATGCTATGATTATCATTTAATACACGGATCAGGAGATAAACATCAAAACTCCGATGTCTTAAACCCGCCTTCCTCTTAAAGTCAAAATTAGGATTTATTCCAGTGACCAAGCTCAATTAGATCAGGCATTGGCTATAATTCAGAGTGCGACTTTGATACCTATTACACAATTGGTTAAAGCCACTATGGCCGATACATGGTTAGCAACCATTGTTTCATTCATCCGCCATGGCTGGCCCTACGCACCGCCAAACTCATTACCAAGCGCATTTTGGCAGAGACGTGCGTCCTTTACATTAAATGATGGTGTGATAACCTGGGGGGACCGGGTGGTGGTACCGTCAACTCTTCAACAACAAGTGTTGCGAGTGCTGCACGACCAGCAACTAGGCATCGTGGCCATGAAACGCCGCACTCGAATCGGTGTCTGGTGGCCCGGTATCACTCGCCACATCGAGGCGTTGGTTAAAAGCTGTGCGATATGCCAGCAGTCTTGACCCATGCCCCCCAAAGCTCCATCCCTCCCTTGGTCTGAGGTCACTAAGCCATGGCAGTAAATACATATAGATTTGGCAGGTCCAATTAATGGGCACATGTACTTGGTACTTGTCGACTCTTATTCTGCATGGGTGGAGGTAAGACTACTCACTCGTTCCACGTCGCAAGTCATCATTGAGCAATTGTGTTCAATTTTCGCCACATTTGGTCTTCCACTGACGTTGGTGTCCGACAATGGGCCCCAATTTACGTCGGTAGAATTTGCAGAGTTCATGTCAACGAACTCTATTTGCGCATATTTTTTCTCCCCCCCCTTACCACCCCCAATCCAATGGCTGCGCAGAAAGCGCGGTCCGATGGTTCAAGGATCAAATTGCGAAGTCATCGGGCCAACACGTTAGTACACAATTGCCCAAAATCTTATTGGCGCAGCACGCGACCCTGTCTGGAATCAGTGGCATATCTCCGGCATGCAGGCTAATGGGGCGCGACATTTGCGATCTGTATCGACAACAATTAAGTCAATAGACGAGATACCTCCTCATCGTGAGTTTGGCCGACGCAACGACGAAATTGCGTTATCAAGTCGGCGTACATTTACTTCAGGCCAGTTGGTATGGGCAAGGAATTATCTTTCATTCAGTTCATTATGGATACCTGCACTCATAAAGGAAGTAAGAGGCGCATGTGTGTATTTGGTAGTCAATGAGAGGGGGGAAAGCATGGGCACACGCCACGTAAATCAGTTACGAACGGGCCCAACATCATGTAGTGATCATGTCACTCCTCACACGGCATGTGTGGCTCTTCGGAATGAGGATTTGCCTTTAGGACTCTAATCAAATAGTAAAACTCTGAGCATGGCACCGGCCGGCCGAGCATACGTTGCTACAACATCGGGTTCACAATCACCAGTGACATTATCAGCGTCAACATCACCACTTGCGTGATCACCTGTCACATCACCTGCGACCTCGCCGTTAGGTCTGCAATTGAGCCCAATTGCCCCAGCTTTTCCACCTTTTGTCTCTCCCCCAAGTTCACCTATAGAACGGACACCGCCAACGTCCCCATTTAAATCACCGGTCGTGATGGGTGCAACACCGAGTCCTCCAGCGGCGATCACAGGTCCATCTGCCATATCGCCTTTCACTCCCTGTGCCCACAGGTGATTGTTGGAATGTCAACAATTCATCTCAATGTAATCTCCATTATAGTTGTTGAAAAATAAATATCAGTCGTGACTCGAATTCTTGTGTGTCAACACCTTCATTTCAACCGTCCACACCCGATTCTGCGTGGCCGACGAGGCCCACTGCCATCGGAGGGCCCAATTCCATCGACCATCGCCTGTCGCTCGGCAACACACCACTTCACACGATGTTGATGTATTTGCCAACCTGCTGTAGATACATCAAACTAAATATTGGCAATATATTAGCTATAGCAAAATGTTTTTTAAATACATTTAAAATATACAAAAATTGGGATTAAAATATTTTGAATGCATTTTTGTTCCATATGGGTCAACCATGCTAGAGAGGTTGTTGCAGCTTGCAAAAACTGCACATGCAGTCAAGCCTATAAGAGGTCTTACACAAGTCCTAATAAGATCTGCTAAGTATAAAAGTAGGCTTAATCTTTTTCTACTAGGTAACTTAGGCCTATTCAAGATTAACTCTCCACATTGTGTAATTTATCTGTGTTTTTAGCATTATTGTATTTGTATCAATATTGGATTGCACCATTAGAGAGAGGGACGACGTGTTCTAGAGCCCGGAACACGAACCTAATCAATTGTGGTTAATATTTGCTAATAATTAGTTAAGCCTAAAGCATAAGCCTAAAGAGGCCATAGCATCACCTGTCATTTGTTGAACAGCATGGAGAGATCAGTCTGAATACTGAATCGTTTGTTCTCATGATTGACCAGAGTCTAACCGCCTCAGATATGTAACATCCTCCTTCATTCGGGCGTCTAACATTAATTTGCTTCGGCAATTCTAAATCACTATAACTGATTCATGGAATTTTTAATAAATTTTAAATAATTATACTTTTAATGAAAATTTAATTTAATAATAAACTTGAAATGTAATATGCAATTTTTGAACAAGGTGCCATCTAATATTATTTTAATAAAAACTTAGTCTGCATTTCACTTATGTATTTGTTTGCACGACAAAAGTGAAATCGATCCTCTTTGGCTGGATTCCCCTCCGTGAATTAATGAATACAGCTGTTATCCAAGCTCATACACTAACA
Source organism: Henia vesuviana (assembly GCA_034696185.1). Taxonomy (NCBI): domain Eukaryota; kingdom Metazoa; phylum Arthropoda; class Chilopoda; order Geophilomorpha; family Dignathodontidae; genus Henia; species Henia vesuviana. The sequence continues at coordinate 14,561 of JAQFZU010000900.1, read as the reverse complement.
TTAAAATGGCACCCAGAAATCAATAACAAGAAAAATCATGATCAATTAATGGTGCTGACAACACTTTTACTTAATTATTACCGTTAATTGCATATTTGCACGCTCATTTACATAATAAAATTTATTTTTTCTATTTTTTTAAATAATAATAAAGATGCATTCTAATATCAAATTTTTTTAAATAAAAAAAATTAGAACAAATCAAAATTCATATTCATTGTTTTCCGTTAGCACGGAAATGATACTGATTACCACTCAAATTCCGTGTCTAAAACAAAAAAAAGAAGATCGAACTTTATCCCGGTGCATGACGGGAGAAAACTAAGTTTAGATGTGCGTGATTGGTTCCCATAACGATCGGCACATAGAAGCGATGCGGAGTTGATGAAAATGAGAGGCCAGGTGTTTTGGTCGCTAGGGAACATCTCTTAAAACGCGATGACGATTTAGTGTCTACAGACATTAAATCCCGAAAACGGATTCGCGGAATACTCTCCAGAGTAGTCGACAGTCAGTGGATGAGAGTAAACTAGTGGCAAACACCATGTCCTCGAACGATAAGGAACCACCCTCGGCTCCGCCGATTGATAAGTTAGAAACACCCGTCAACGATGTTGACCCCGTACCGCCTAATTTGCCCATAGCAGTACCCGCGCCAGCTCCTCCAGTACCGGAGAAATTGGTCACAACTACGAATTCTACTCCAAGTTCCGGACCAAAGGCTTTGGGAGTTGATAAAAAAGAAGCGGCACCGATAGGGCAACGTCTATTGGCGTCAAGTCAGAAAGGCGATTGGCCCGGAGTTGAACAACTGATTCGACATTTAGAGAGGTCACAGGTTGGTGGTAGTTCAAATGGAGCTGTAGCTTTGACTGGAGGCGGAGATGAGGTACTGAATATTAAAAGAAACAGATTTTAAATTCTGTATATGTAACAAAAAAGTTGAATTTCGGTAGTTGTACAGTAGTCATCAAAATATCATTATAAAGATTTTGATTTTCCATAAGTGGTTGGTCTTTATGGAAAATATAGAGATAAAAAATATTTGAAATTATTACTTCCTAAATATTTAAATCATATTTGTTATCTTAATTAAAACTTAAAAATAACTTAATAAATCTGACATTAAAATTCGATTCATTCATTATAAGAAAACATTGAATTTAATGAAAATAGAAATATAAGAAATTTATGCATTAATTCCACAATTATATAATCTCACTAAATGATATTCTGCTTTTTTGTTTGAAAATTCATATTTTTTAATGTCAAACATGCAATCAATAACTTTCCTATAATTAATGTTAATATCATAAGGTTACTATTATTTGGAACCCCCTTTCGGAAACATTTTTAATGCCCTTTGCTACTATTATGGACTTAACAAAAGACTTAAAACTTTGCAACCTCTGTTGTTTATGTATTTTATCACATAATTAAAATTGTTTTAATCATAATTATTACAGACAACTGGATATACAGCTTTGATGTACGCTGTAAAAGACAACAAAGTAGTGATCGCAGAACGGCTTTTGGATCTCGGTTCAAATTTGAATGCTAAGACTAAGGTAAAAAAAAGTAGATAAAAGTTTTATATTTTATTTAGTTATTGTAGGTTACATTGAAAATATATAAATTTCTATTGCGTAATTTCATACTAATGGTATTTGCATTACCCCGTAATTGCGTGACCCATTGCTAGAAATCACATTGATTTTTTTAAATAAAAGTTAATATCATTTTGATGATGTTTTTTTCTTTTATTGCGAGATTAATGTGTTTGAGTAAGTCAAACAGAAGTGAGTCACTGTCAACATTTAAATGTAGGATTCCCCCATTTGAATTTCGAAAAAATGTAATAATGGGTATGACCGTGATTAATTTCAATGGAATTGTACGAATCAATAAACATAAAATTCATATCACTCGAGAGAATTCGCTAGAATTACTTTTATGATTGATAAACTTATAAACAAAAATTTTATTATTCAATTTTAAGAAAATTAGAATGAAATTACTTAAAGGCTACTCATTATTTTTCACAGGACGGTATTACTGCATTGCATATAGCCGCATCTTTATCAAAAGAAGAAATGATTAAGTTGCTCATTAACCGAAGAGCTGATGGAAGCATTATCGGAGGAGTAATTACTTATTATTCTAAAAAAAATTAGAATTTGCATTAAGAGTCAAAATTTAAAATTATTTACAGCCTAAACAACAATTGGCATTACACATTGTTTGTTCTCGACCATACGTATTGCCAGTGCAAATAGTTCAACAACTCTTACGATTATCAGGACGCGAAGCCAGATTAATAATTGATAAAGTATAACTTTTCAATTAAATCAAATTTTTTATTAAACTTAAACAAATTATCTACAGGATGGAAAATCACCCTTATTTCTAGCAGTCGAGCACGGACATTTAACCATAGTTAAAGAATTATTGTCGCATATGGCCGACAGTCAACTAAAGCTCACTAAACGTGTACTTTATTCATCAATAATTTCGTGATGAAACAAATAATTGTTTCCGTTGAATCTTTTTTGCTTATTATAGGGTACAGGTGACACAGTCCTTCATATGGCAGCCAGGAAACACGACCTGGATTTATTACGCATGCTCATAGAATTCGGTGTGCAGGTGGATGCTCAAAATGTCAGTAAAAAGTTTAAAAAACTCAAATGGGTCATACATTTTTTTCTCTTATTTTTTATCCGATTATTATGATAAAATATTTCCATTTAGAGATATTTTATATGTAATAAATTCACAATTCACAATTGACACTAATTAAAGTGTAAATACTTATGAATCTCGAATTGATTTTGGCGATCGATTCGCCAAGTAGTTTAATGTCGCTCGCGGTTGAAGGCCACACCCATTAATACCTGGTGTGTGGTAACAAAATGAGGTCAACGAACGATGCGATGTTTATTTTTATTGTGATCTTTTATATAATTTTTAACACAATTTTTAGAATGACGGACAAACGGTTATGCATATAGCTGCGGCTGATGGCGACGATGTCTTGATGCGTTTTTTATTACAAGCGAAAGCAAATCCGAATATTTCCGATCGACTTGACCGAACACCGTTACACGTGGCTGCTGAGAAAGGAAATACACAAATTGTTGATATTTTGACTGACAAGTTCAAAGCATCGATCGCAGAAAGAACCAAAGACGGCAATACCATGTTACACATCGCGAGCATGAGTGGTCATCCAGACACGGCACTTGCATTTTTAAGAAAAGGAGTGCCTTTTCAAATGCCTAATAGAGTACATAAAATCCATTAAAATTTTAGTAAATTGTATTTGATTAATTTTATTTATAAAGGCTGGTGCCCGCGCTATTCACACGGCCTCGAAATACGGTCACGTTACGATTGTGCAAGCGCTACTTCTTAAAGGAGAACAAGTCGACGCAAAGACAAATGTATAGATTTAAAGAAAATTAGTGAATAGTTATTTCTAATATCTGGTTTCAATAGGATAACTATACCGCACTGCATATTGCAGTCGAGGCAGGCCGAGCACCGGTAGCCGAGGTCTTGCTCGGTCATGGTGCCGAGGTCGATTTGAGGGGAGGGAAAGTGAGAAATGAATAGAAAATATTTGAAATTGTTAAAATTTAATAATTTTTAAATTTAGAATGGAGAAACGCCCCTCCACATCGCAGCCCGAATCAACGAAGGCGAAAAATGTGCTGAAATGTTATTAAAAAGTGGTGCCGATGTGAATGCTGCTGGAGAAGTAAATGTTAAAATGAATTTTGAAATAAATCTATATAATATTTGAAAACATCTATAATTAGAACGGAGAAACTGCTCTTCACGTTGCAGCTCGTTACGGTCATTTACAAATGGTCGAATTGTTATTAGAAGATGGCGCTAATCCAAATTTCCAATCAAAAGTAATTGTTTATCTTTATTCGTGTTATTACTAATTGGACTGATGAACCCAGATAAAGCCTTTGTCCTACTGACCTAAAATAATAGGTCACCAGTAACAAGAACAAATTTTCACTTTCATTCATTTATTCACTTCGCGTGTTCACAGCTGTCATCAATTAAAACAACCCATTGCAATCTCTCTTTTGTATTTTTGATTGCTGGGCTTACGTGCTATTTGTTATGATTATACTCTTTGTCTCCCAATCTCACAATTTTTATGACTGTTTCCATAGCGACTGCTATTAAATTTTATATAACTTGAGCAATAAATTGTTCTAATGTGCTGCTTTTTTTCAATGTATTGTTAAAGGTAGGCGAAAGTCCTCTGCATATTTCAGTCCGTCATTGTCATTATTCCGTAGCCGCGGCACTGCTTAATCATGGTGGCCAATCGAAAGAGTTTTCTGCAAGACTTGTCAACCTACAAACAGACGTAAGGAAAATTGAATTATCTTTTTTATTAAAATACACTCTAAAAAATATTTGTCTAATAGAACACACTGCTTGTTCCATACCACACATCTTTTGAATTTCCATTGTCTTTTCACACTTTCTTAAGAGTAAAATGACTTAATATACCCTGTTTTACAGCTTTCATATTTTCAGAGTGTATGTCTAAGCATTAAAATTTTCACGTGATTTTTAAATTTCAAACTTTTCAAATTGGTTAAAATGCAACTTAAAATGTTAATTTTATAATCTTATAGGTTGGCGAAAGTGCATTACATTATGCAGCTGAGATCACCAAGGACACCGTTCATCATCCGAATGAGGATGTAGACATTGTGCGCACCTTGATGGAACTCAATGGGGATATTAATCTGACTACCAAATCAGTTAAGCATTATTTGAAATTATATCACACATATATACAATATATACTTCTATTTATCTTTACTTTAAAAACAGTATAGACTAAATCAACTAAATTTATTTAGTTAAACAATTTATGTTACTGTAAATAAAATTATAATTTACACTAAATTCTAAAATGTTTGTGAAAACAAAATTTCTTAAGTTGATTGTGTTTTGTTAAATCAACTAAATCTCATTTATTAAAATTTAACTCTGTGATTGTAATAATAGAATTAAAAGCTAGCAAATTTTAAACAAATTCACTAAAAGACTATAATTCAGTGGTTTATAGCTGATATATAGACATTAGACATTTATTGAGTCTACTTGCCTAGTGTCTAAAGCAATTATTAGACATTTATGTTTAAAGTGTAATAACTTTCCACACATTTACAGTTTTTCAATTTGTGAGGTGGTACGTAACTACTGTTGCAATACTTGCAACAGTTCCACCATTTGCTCTATCGCGTTTTGGCGATAGAAGCATTTAGTAAAGCCTTGTTTGACTCGAAAAATATTTTTTTGTTGGTAAATATGAGGCAAGTTACTTTACTGTTTGGTACAAAACCAATCAAATTTCTGGTAACATGTTGTTTTTGTTACTTTAGACTAAATATAATTTGGTGTTAAAATAAATAGATTTTACAATCAGACAAATAATTTGATTTTTTTAAATTTGCTAATTATGTCCGGCTAATTTAAAATTAAGGTCAACTACATAAATTATTTATTATATTTATAATTTGAGTTAATTTGGATTAATGATTATTATTACTAGGTTAACATTTTTATTTATCATGACAAGATTCAGTTTGTTTGTTTTAATATGACATACGTTAATAAAAAATAACGTTACAATTTGGAAATTAGAACTCACAAGGGAACAGCCCAAATAAGACAATCGCTGATTTCTTTGAAATTGATGTCAAACAATTCATTATAGGTATCAAAACTATGTCCTTTATTAAAACTGTTTACCTCTCAACCAACAATAACCTATGTCAAATCAAAGTTGGTAGTTTTTCCCATTGTAACACAATTTGTAATGACATTTGTTATCAGAAGTACTTCTGCAGCTATACTACATCTAAAATGCATAAAAGTAATGCAACTAAAGAGTATTGTATTCATACACAGCCAAATTACACAGTAAACGTATATAACAATGGGAAAAGTGCTAACTTTGATTTGACATAGATTATTAGGTTGAGACGAGCATTTTTATTAAAGGACAGTTTTGATGCCTATAACGAATTGTTTGACATCAATTTCAGAAAAATCGGTGATTGTCTTATTCGGGCCGTTCTCCTGTCAGTATTTTGTTGGTTTCTATTTTACTATTTGATATAAGTTGAGATAATGCAAATATGCATTGCCTCAACAAAACTGTTTTTAGAGTGTTCTTGTGGGAATGGATGGTATTTTATGGGGAAATACATTACATAGCATGATATATAATAAACCAGATCTTAATTATATGGAAATTTATCAAAATATGCACTGCTGATTTTTCTAATTACCAAAAAGTGATTACATGAAACCTTAAACTAAAATTTTCACAGTCTAACGAAACCCCCATCCATTACGCTGCACGTGCTGGAAATGCAGATGTCTTGCAAGAAATGTCACACCACATCTCTGCCAATTTAGTGCAAATGGCAATGAACAAACAAGCCGGAGTAATTTTACTAGCATATAAATAGTTTTGGTGTCTGTTTCATTACTTCATTACTTAATTAGAACGGTTGGTCGCCTCTGCTAGTGGCGAGTGAACAAGGCCATCTCGAAGTTGTTAAAATTCTCATTCTAAATCATGCCCGTGTCGATGTGTTTGACGAAGTAAAGTATATTTTCTAAGCATTTCGAATATAGTTAAAGCTATTAGAGTTGTTAATTTTAGAGCGGCAAGGCAGCGCTACATTTGGCGGCCGAAAAAGGTCACCGAGCCGTGGTCGATGTCCTGTTGCAACACAAGGCATTTGTGAACGCGCGCTCCAAAGTGGGTATAACCCCATTGCATCTCGCGGCGATGAATGGATATAACCAACTGATCAAATCACTCATAGAGGACCACGGGGCCATGATAGATGCGTTATCATTGGCGAGTCTCATATAACACTAAAAAAATTTAAAAATAAATAAATTTTGCTTAAATTCAATTCCAGTCCAAACAAACTCCATTGCATTTGGCTGCACAAAACGGTCAATTAAACGTGTGTAACACACTTCTAGAGCTCAAAGCTGAAACTAATTGCACGGATGAGGTACCATAAAAATTTTAATTTAAATTTCATTGATCTAAGAAATTTCCTAACGAATTACGTTTTTATTTAGCTCGGTCAAACTCCTCTACATTTAGCCGCCGAAAATGACCACTCAGATATAGTCAAACTTTTCCTCAAATACCGCCCAGAACTTGTAACGATGGCAAACTCTGTAATTGATTGTTTTTGCTTGCCGTTAATTTTTAGAAATTATTTTTCTAATTTTTTCATAAATTATGACAGAACGGTTTCACTTGCGCGCACATTGCGGCAATGAAAGGCAGTGAGGCTGTGATTGAAGAATTGATGAGATTCAATAAAGTAGTGGTTATTACGGCAAGAAATAAAGTAAGAAGTGAATTAGTTTTATATTTTAAACATTAATTTGATTGATTTTTAAAACCAGACCAGCGACTCCACTTCCCTACACTTGGCAGCAGAAGGAGGCCACGACGATGTTGTCCGCATACTTTTAACAGCAGGGGCATCAGCTACCGACGAGAACAGAGTTAGCATCATCAATGAATTGTTGTTTGTATATAAATATTTATTGTAATTTTAGGAAGGATTAACAGCAGTTCATTTAGCAGCAAAATACGGACATTTGAATGTGCTGGATGCACTCAAATCTGCGGTTTCTGGTCGAGTCACCAGTAAAAAGGTTAAAAAAAATCAAATTTTTAAAGATTTTGCACAATGTGAAATTTGTAAACAAATCCAACAACGCGCCATTTAAATCGGTTACAACTAAAACCAAGAAAAAAATTAAAAGAATTTTTTTTAAATTTTCAGACAGGATTCACTGCACTTCATGTGGCAGCCCAATTTGGACAAACTGATGTTGTGCGAGAATTACTAATTTACATTCCTGCAACAGTCAAAAGCGAACCTCCAGCTGCACTAACCGAAGGATTCTTCAAAGATGCCCATGCAGACGTAATTTATTTTGTTAAGTGTGATATTTTTATTAATTAAATTTTCTTTTAGTCTGGTTTAACACCCTTACATTTGGCGGCTCAATGCGGTCACGAGAATATCGTCCGCATTTTACTTAATTCGCCTGGCGTTCAATCAGATGCTCCAACAAATGTCAACGTAAGTATTTCATCAACATTTGGGTTGATAATGAAATTATACACACCACGTGTTTATATTGCAGGCTACGACTCCCTTACATATGGCGGCACAGGGAGGACACACAGCAGTGGCTGGACTTCTGTTAAGCAAATCGACAAATCAACTGCATTTGCAGGATAAACGTGGAAGGACAGCTTTGCACTTAGCTGCGACACACGGCCACTTGGATATGGTGTCCATGCTGATCGGCCAAGGTGCCGAAATTGATGCTGCTGATTTCGTAAGAGAATAGTATTGGAAAATAGTAAATAACCAATGGTTTTCGTTTCTCAGAGTGGAATGACATCACTCCACTATGCCGCCAAACACGGGTTCATAAAAGTCGTAGAAATGTTAGTCGAGAGTGGAGCATCAACTAAATCAGAAACGACGGTAAAAAGACAAGAAAATGATTTTTTATTTTGTTTTGTGATAATGAACTGAGTTTTTATTCAGGAAGGGAAAATTCCACTTTCGTTTGCTGCTGCCTCTGGGCATATTGACATTCTTAGTTATCTGACTAAAAGAGAAATGAATGCATACACATTAATTGAGGACAAAAAGGTATATGTTTCATTTAAAACAGATGATAAATTAAATTCAATTTATTTAATAATTTCTTAGTTTATTTATGATTTGATGGTTTGTGGAAAAAACACCAATAATAAACCGATCCAGGAATTCATATTAGTTTCAAAAGCACCGGTTGACGTGGCTGTAAAATTAGCGAGAAATTTTACAATTTTATCGACTAAAGAGAAAGATAGAGCCAAGGATCTAGAAGTGGCGGCAAGTTATTGCGAAAACATGGGAAAAGAATTATTGGCGCTGGCCGCGAGCATCAATTCGGCTGGGAGCATTCTTAGAGCAGTCGATTCGCGAAACATTCCATTTCTGGACGTGCTCATCGAAAACGAACAAAAAGAAGTAGTTGCTCATCCGGCAGTTCAAAAGTATTTAACTGATGTTTGGATGGGAAATTTACGTTGGGGCACATGGCGAATCATACTTGTGTTTCTGGCTTTTATTTTTGTGCCTCCAATTTGGGTTGCGTTCTCTTTGCCACTCAATCACCGTTATAACCGGACGCCTATTATCAAATTTATGTCTTACCTCGTGTCGCATATTTTTTTCATATTTCTACTCATTATAACCATCTCGATGCCGATTTATGAATTGTATCTTCGTAAATCACTTGCTCCCAATTGGGTAGAATATGTATTATTAATTTGGTTGGCTGGTATGTTGGTATCCGAACTGACCAATCCCGGCGATCGAGCAGGATTGGGATGGCTTAAAGTAGTCATTTTGGCCATATGCTCAATTGGGATAGTTATTCACGTGGTGGCCATGATGGTTTTAAGTTTGGTAGATTTGACTGATCTTAAAGACCGTTTAAAAATTTTGTACATACGAAATCAGTTCCTCGGAGTATCACTTTTTCTCAGCTTTTCTTTATTACTTGATTACTTGACTTTTCATTATTTATTTGGACCTTGGACTATTATAATTCGTAATCTGTTAAGCGATTTAGGCAGGTTTCTTGTCATTCTCAGTATTTTTCTTTTCGGATTTACATTTCAAGTAAGCCTTTATAAAATACAATCATATATAAACTTGTACGTAACACTAGTAAATTACTGGATACAAATTATAATTTTATATTATAAAATATTTAATTTAATAATTAATAAAATTAGTAATGCACTCTTAAAAAAATAAATGTAAGGTGTTTAAATAGAGGTATTTTACTATTAAAAGTGTCCAAGTAGATGCATTTTACTTCTAAAAGTGCTCAATTTTTTTAAAGAGTAGAGGGTTATGTGCAAGTTTTTTTTAATATATATTAATTTAATATTTATAACTTTAATAAATTTTTTTAATGACATTTTATTATATTTTATTTTACTAAAGATAATGGCAATAGGACAACCAATTGCTGATCCTAATAAGAATTATACTGCTACTTGTCCTCAAATCAGCCCAATTCACAATCCATTTTTCAGTTTTGAATACCTCATAACTGGTATGTTTGGTATGATGGCTGCTGAAGTAAAACCATGTAGTAGTTTTACGCCAGAATTTGCTGAGAGTTTCTTCAAAATAATTAGATATATTTATCTATTAGTAACTTTGATTGTATTAGTAAATCTATTAATTGCTATGTTGTCTGATACTTATCAACGGATACAAGTAAAGCAATTTTAATTTTTTAGTTTATCAAGCATTTAAATCTTTTTCGTGCAGGCACAATCTGACTTAGAATGGAAATATGGTAGAGCTAAATTAATACGAAACATGAATAAAATGCTTCCAACACCATCACCATTTAATCTATTTACGCAATGGATTTATTATACTTTCATAATATGGAAACTGAGAGGTAATTTATACAGTTTTATACTCTTGAAGTATTTAGTTTGATTTTTTTATTTTTACAGGAAAATTTTGTAAGAGGCCAAAATTCTGTCAAGGATTTAAATTTAAGAAAGCTTCGCAACCACCACCAGCGGCACCAGGAATTCGTCGAGCTGGAGGAAATTGGGCCAAAGCTCTTAAACGAGGAGCTCATGTCGGACCGAATGGTAAAAATAGTTTTTTAACCCGACTTTCGAACGATAATTTGCCAAAATTCTTGGTAATTTTCAGACAGGTTTCATTGCACTTCATAATTTGATAGCAATAGCATAAAAGATTATATTAGATATCTTAGCTAAAGGCTAAAACATGATTGATTTTCTTAAATATATTTTAATTGTACTTTTACTACTTTTAAAAATTTTCAATTTACATGAAATGAAAAACATTTAAAAATAACTATACTGTGCCCTACTCATAAGAACAATGTGTACATTTAAACCGGCGGTCAAAGTCTAGTAGTGGTCGGCTGCCAGCTGAAGTAAATATTTAATTGGCAATATGGCAAACCAGGCCTGACCTATAGATTTAAGCATATTTGACACAATAATCTTAATTTCTAAATCAGAAATAATTGGAAATGTAAAACATTAGTTATAATTGCAAAACAAGCTTTGAATGATGTTAAATATTTATTAAAAATATATTTCACAAATTGTAATAAATATTAAGGTAAAAAATTTAAGTTAATATTATTTTAAAATTCAAGTGGCACCACCATAGCAAAATGGCAACTGGTGCAATGTACTATAGAATTCTATTGTTTATAGGCTAATGTTCTACATACATATTGTAAATACAATTAAAGTCTTTTGCTATAGGTAAATGTACTATATAGCATTTTGAAAATACCATTAAATCCTATTGCCTTTAGGCAAATGTATCATACAGTATTCTGTAGATACTATTTAAATCGTTTAGCATATAGACAAAGTGTTTGTATAGTATTCTGGTATTACTATACAATTTACCATAGTTTCCCATAGCATACTATGAGACATTTCCCCAAAGGTTGTTTCATTGCTGATATTAAGAAATACCAGCTTGGAAAGAAAACATTAAGTCTCAACTAAGTGAAGCTTAATGTTTTATTTTCATAGCTGGAAAAATTATTCATAGCTTCATATTGCTAAATTCATGCAGTGGCATCCAGAATAACCTAAAATCATGATGACTAAGAATAAAAACGAGCTAAATTATAAATTTCATCAACTTTAAAATGTTAAAATTTTTAATAGTTTTTAAATAGATGGAAATAATGTTATTTTCCCCAAAATAGTCAATAATTTCTTTAATTTTTTTTCTAATTTTTGTGCAAATTCTTTTTTTTCTAATGTTATTTTGGTTTCTGGTTTGATGCTGTATCTACCATGCTGTTTTAAGATATTGGCAGTGTAGACTCAATGCAATTCATTGTTTTTTTTTCAAATTAACTTTCATTAATTTTTGTTTTATTTTCTTTTTGTCGAATTTATTTCGATTTTGTTTTTATTCATTTACCTCACTTGACATTATTGCGGTTCATTTTCAATTCTTTTTTTTCAATTTTGAATTTGAATTTGATCGATTTTCTGTTCTTTCTACTTCTATTTCTGAATTATTCTATTTATTGATTTTGCAATTTCTCTAAAATGAACATGTATTTGAAAGTTATAAAACTAGTATATTCAGTGATAAAATAGTTCAAAAAAGTTAATACAAGAACCCATAGATGAATTTTTTTTCTTCAAGAAATGAAATTTGCATTTTAGAATAAAACTTGCAACTTAAGTTGCAAAAATATAATGCAGAAAAAACAGTTTTATACACTACTTTTTCAAAAATTAAAAGACATATTTTTATTTAAAAAAATTATAGCTGTAGCTAATAATTCTGATATTCTGATAATAAAAATAACTTTCATAGATCAAGTTGTGTACTGTGACGTTTCTTATAAATGGTTTTACTTTTAAGTAAAACCAGGATTTTTTTCGTAAGGATTTTTTTCGTACGTTGACGATTAGCACTTATACTTGTCCATAAAAAATAGGTGTGCCACTTTATTTCACTTTTAGAGTATAGAGCACTCTGAACTACAGTATTGTGAAATACACAAATATTGTGAGGAATATGGCAATCCTTTGTAGTTTTTTTCAAAATGCAACTTTTATTGCACAAGTTGGTCTTTTTACATTTAAAAAAGTTTTTAAAAAATATTAAAAGCAGTTGTATACCACTTTTATTTTATTTTCAGGGTTTCGAGCACTCTAATGTAAACTATTGTGGAATTTAGTGGCAAGCTATAAATTACAATTTTCAATAAATTTGTTGTTGACAATAAATTTTGTCATATTAATACTAAAATTAATGTTGGTTTTTTATGGTAGTTTTTGATTTAAATTTATATTATCTGTACAAAAACAAGTTGTCTAGTCAAGACACATTATGCTGAAGAACAAATGCTTTCTATATTGGGAAGCTTTTTTAGCACTCCCTCATCACACTAACAAATTTGAATAAGTTGAATACAGACTGCACAAGCGACAATATTTTAGAAAAGAAATGCAACCTGTATTTTATAATTGTTGTTTTATATTTTTATAGATAACAGTACTTTAGTATTGGCAAATAGAAGACAAGCTCTTCCATTAGGACCAACTAAAATCGAATCTGTAGTAGATTGGCACATGGTCTGCAAAAAATATTTAGAACTCATAGGAAATACTACTGAAGAAAATTGAAGTGAATTGGAATATTTGATTTAAGAACATATTGAACGACACAACTGTTAGTATGAAGTGATATTCTTCATAATTTTGAAACTGTGTAATAAAATGTTACAAACATTTTAGAATGAAATTACATTATTTTTAAAAGAAATGAAATATTTGAGCTGTAATATATTCATTTTAAATAAGTGCTGAAATCTTATTTTTTAACTGTATTTCCGTATTAGACTCTAGGAAAATAAATATAAAAACATTATAATATTTAAGATTTTTTTTAACAATTTGATTTAACAAATTTTTATATAATTTGTTAAATTATACATAAAAATTGTAACAACTGCCATAGCTATTGTTAAGAGCTACATCACAAAAGATCAAGAGCATTGACAAAAAAATAGACCAAGTAATTAATTAAATTTTTTCAAATAAAGAATTTATTAATATTTATTATTACTTTGGTAAAAATCACATTATATTTGGTAATCTTTCTCATAAGATTGTAAATGTTGTTATATTTCCTATGAATTATCTAAAGCTTTCCAAATGATTGAAAATTCAAAATGACACAACATATTTCCTTATATAAAAATTTAGAAATTCCTTATTTTTTCCAATGAAATCTTCAAAATAAAGTGAAAATTAATTATTATGCAAAATAGCAAAACAAACGTAAAAATTAACCCAATGAGATTTATTCTTGAAAGAACTTTAATATTCAAAGTTTTGTATAATAATTTTTACTTGTAAAAAAAAAGCTTCATTATTTTTTTTGTACATGCATGTTTTATTACTGAGGCATTACTCAAATTGTAATAGTGATTTTTCTCAAGGTCAATTTTATTGATTATTTAACCTCGGAATCTCTAAAAGAAAAAACCTGACTTCGTCTTTTCTCAAAACAATATAATTTATTTAGTAACTAAATATATCAGGGTTTGACTGGAATGAAACAGGATGGAAAGTCACGGCGGGAGTTGAGCTCCAGAACGAGTAGAGGTTTCAAATATTTCTATTATTTCTAGCCAGATCGACTGATCAACTGATCGACTGGATTGACTGATCGTTGAACCTATTGGATTATTGTAGTTAGTGATATACTTAAATTGCTAACATTATTTTATGACTGATGGTCACTCGGGTGTGCCATAGATCCCCAACTTCACCACGTTGTGACGGTGATTTTTCTACCAGTCCGCTTTTTAGCTAAACCCGGTGAAAATCAGTTACAAGAAAGGATCTG
>JAQFZU010000899.1:0-17738 GCA_034696185.1 Henia vesuviana | reverse complement strand
AGCGGGTACCTGCAAATGCATGGCCCAAAAAATCCAATCACAAGCAATTGCGAATCGTTCAAATCGAATTTGATTTTATCCATTTCGATTAATTAATATAACATTAATATCTAACAATTTAGTAGTATTGATGCATTTTACTGCACAAAATTTACATATGAATTGAATTGAAAGAGTTTTCTCTTCCAATGATGAAACTATAAATATACAACCAATCAAGCTGTATGGGTGATAATCGAGAAGTACGGGGAACGGTAGCTGGCCATTCATGCCGCATTTGGTCGATCGAATGCCGCCGGCGACCGAGCGGGTACCTGCAAATGCATGGCCCAAAATATCCAATTGCAAATCGTTCGAATCGAATTTGATTCGAACCATTGCGATGAAATAGCTTGCTGTACATTGATAATTAACAAGCTAGTAGTATTGATATATTTTACTGCTTTTACTTATACATTTTTACTGCTTGAAATTTACATGAAAATACAATTTACTTGAAATACATGAAAACTCTTTCAGTTATGAAACTAAAAATATACATAATAAAACAAATTTTACTGTATGTGGCAAGAGCAGTCGGATGTAGCTGTTGACGTCAAAACCCGTCAGGCAGTAGGAAATCGATTTCCAGTGTGAACTACTTGTGTTCACCCGTATTCTCTATACTTTGGTATTAATTGTTAATTTATTATTTTTAATTAAGCAACAACATTTTTAATTTGCGCTTTTATTTATTATTGTCGGGTTCGGAATTTACATTCAAATTTTTAGAATAATTTCTAGACTTTGAAAAAAACATTTCGCATGCAAACAAAATATTCAGTTAAATTATCATTCTGAACTTCACTGTTGCATTGGCCAGCCTTAAATTTAAAAAAAAAATTAATTAATTTAATACTTTTCTTTGCGAAAATGTTTTTCTTACGGCTATCTCGGAGAAGCGATGCTCAATGCATTCTATAATCCTCAAAGATTCTATTTTTGAATTCTGGCTAGACGAAATTGCACTGCAATCTTCATACTTGAATCCAAAAAAAAGTTGCTTTAAAAATTGCAATTTTTTTCTAAAACTAATCAGCCATTTACATTTGTTCCCAAATATTCTTTCGTGCAGTCACTTAACTTAGTCGAATTGAAGTTGAATCGGTTGAAACCAAACTATACGAATTTAAAAATGAATACCAGTATCAGTAATTAAGTTCAAAAAGGGACTGAAAAAACAAATTTTACTTCTGGTCGAGGTCTGAACCAACGCTCAACTGGTTCTTCGCCTACTTCGTCTTTCTCAGCTGGCTCTGATATCCGCGATTCATTAAAACATTGGACGCAGTTATCTGTCTGCAGATAAAACCATATTAAAAACTGCAATAATTTGTACTTTTTAACACAATAAGAAGTAATAATAAGTCATAACTGATTATCACACTTCTGTTTTTGTTTACTTATGATATTACTTACTTGGGTAGTAACGTTATTAGAAGCCTGCGTGCATTCTCTTTTTAAAAACACATTTCGATGGAATACATGGTTCCAATGGGCATCACTCACCTGAAATTCAATTGTGTTATTTTCTATTATTGAAAGTTACATAGTTAGACTTACATAGCCACAAAACAAGACAACTGCAACAGACAGGAGAAGAGTAGAACTCATTGCAAATTATAATTTAGTAAACTGCAAGTGAAAGTACAGCTTTTGCAAGTGCTAATATAAATACTAGCCAGGACTATGAGTCAATCTTTATGAATGAGGAAAATAAATACTGTGATTCTGTATACTCAGCAAATGTCAGTCATTTCCTTTTCCCTTTCATACAAATCTAGTTCGAAGAATCAAGGTAAACTACATCAATTTTGTGCATTGTCATAACAAAAGAACATTACATTAATCATTATCTTGCGAAAATTGAGTAATACGTAAATGATAAGAATGACTCACTTTGCATTGAATTACCAATGTGACATATAGAAGTTTTAATGGTATCCTTTCTAACTAGGTAAATAGTAAAATTAAAGTAACGCGTATATTACTACGTTATTCCATTATGCAATAACCTAGTACCAGAAAACGGCAAGGAAATATGTAATTTATTTTCTAGGTTAAATGGTTCCAAGAATAATCTAAAAATATTCAAAAATTATATCTGACAATGTAATTAATGATTGGTAAGGAAGGTTATGGTTAGTGATTCTGGGCGGATCAGATTGGAACCTTCTGTGCACAAACTCCTGGTGTACTTGTAATACTTTTATTATAGTATTTAAATTACCGTTTCTTAGATTGTCCTTTATCATACAATTTTTTAAGGCTTTTAGGAGTACGTGATCAGTGATGCGGTGCTTCATATTTTTTAACGGTAAATTCGTATGTTTACGGCTTTATTTACTAACTGAAGCATTAAGGAAGTCTGCATTATGTCAAGAAAAATTTTAAGAAAAAATGTAGATGTCATGCAAATGCAAAATAAGAGTTTATAATTTTGTAAATATTTTTCAGTTTTAATGAAGTGGGGCTAATGAGTTTAAAAACTTTTTTGCTTTTATAATGTCATTTTTAGCTAATGTGAAAAAGAAAATCTTAGCATATGTTGCGGTATTTGTTTGAATTCCTTCCTCGTCGCACAGGTGCTTGGGGAAATAAGCAACACCCATTAAAGAAAACATTTATTCAGTCATCATTTATTCATTTGTATCTCGTCAAAAACAGTGACATGCGAAGTTTTCTCGTGACATTTGTCAGTGGTATTTGAATTGTGTCAGCAAAAAAAAGTTACTCAAGACTTTAGAAAAAAAATGATTAATAATCTCGTTTATGTAGCTAAACAGCATGTCATTCGGCAAAATGTCATCAAATAACATAGTACAAAAAGGACATCCTGAAAGATAAAACAATTTATAAATAGGGAAAATTGCTCAAATTCCTAACGAATGGTTGACAATAAGAATTTAACAGTTTTCGTATCGCATTGTGGTTTTGTAATAAAAATTAAATAAACAAAATTTAATTTTATAATTTTGTTTTATGAGAAAATTAAATGTAAATACTTGCAATATCTCTTTCTAGTCTACTCATTATATTTCATTTATTACTTCTTTCTGAATACACGCGCGTCATCCTTGGCCTTGGCTAATGATTGGTTGTCGTAGTGTATTAAAACTGGTAATTACGCTAGAAAAGCAGAAGATCTTCAGTCTTCACTTTGAATTACCTAATTTTCAAAGTCAAAATTAATTTTGTTTTATATTCTTGTAATTTCTATATTTTATTTTAATTATGTGCTATTGTTTAAGTTATTGCAATCAATTCTTACTTAAAACTGTAGATGGCGTCTAAAGCATGCGAATTAGGTTGGAGGATGCAGCCATTCGTTTAATTTTTATTTAAAATTTTTTAAAGAGATATTTTTAGCATTTTAGTAGAATAAACGATACCGAAGATTCACCGAAAATTTGTTTTTTGTTGGATTTTTGTTTTTTTTAGCTTGCTTTATATTTTATGAATTATGAATATCATTTTGATTTTCATACTTTTGACCATACTCATTATTTACCCTTACTTGTTAGTGATCTCTGCCGTCATTTGTCATTGCAGCCGATTGGGACATAAAAGCGTTAGTTGCTTTTTCTACTTCTTGTGTCACTGCCATTACGAATTTAAATTTAGTTTTTAAAACTGAAATCAAATGTATACAAGTATATTTAATGTCAGAAATTTTTTTCAAGAATAAGTGACTAATTATTTCAAAAATCTTCAATTTTTTCTTTTTTACTTTTGAAACTGGAAATAATTAAAATTTGGGATTAATGCGAATTGTTATTTTCTACCTGTAGATGTCTCTACTACTTCTACACATTGAAAAGCGGAAAAATTTGAAATCGCTGGAGTTAAAAATACATGCTGTAAACATTTTTAACTACAGATTTAATCACACACATATGTGTGTAATTATTGTGAAATTATCCTCATTTGTAACTTTTAGGTTAATTGAGATTTCAATGCCATGGTCATGCCCATTCCTTGACCACAGTATTTCAACGGTCTACTGAACCTTACTGATCCATTAAATTACTACCTTAAACGACAGTAAACAAGTTAAACAATTTCGTGGACACACTCAAAAATTTTAACCTTTAACATAAGTACCTACTTTAGTTTTTATTTTCTATTTTCTAACTTTCATTAAATCGTTATTTTTTATTGGCAATTCATTACTTACTAAACTGGTTCAAGTTGAAAAATATTTGCCTATTCCTCACTACATTAAATCAAAGAGTATTTAATTTCTTCTTATTATTGTCTATAAATTTTACTGCAATTATACTCAATTCTCAGCTATTATCTCATTTTCTTTCGAATTATAAATTTGTAAATAAATTCTAACCCAAAAGATGCCATAGTTCAAAAACCTCGAGATGGGTGGTCTAAGAATAATTTTCAAATAAACCACAGAATTTTTAGCAATTTTAAATATAATTTTAACCTCATCATTTTTTAAATCTTATAAAAAGTATGCAATCGTTAGAAATTAATTGGTCAAGGTAAATTGCATTTTAGTGCAAGACCTCATTCATTACAATAGCGATTTAAGTTGTGAGATCATCCCGTCATTTCTTATTCAACTTAAACCTTCTCCTTTAACAGAATTTCTATTATTATTCGTGTAATGTAATTCTCACCAAAAAAAAATATTGTAAAACTAAAACGTAATTTAATGTAAAAATCAGTAATTACGTGTTAACACATATTCACTAATGTCATTTTTAAAAAAACGATAAAACATCTTAATTATTGATCATCTGATACGTGTAATCAAAATAAATGATAGCAAATAACTTGTAAGTAATGTTATTATTTCCTCATTAATTAAACATTTTATTGCCATGGCCTACTTTATAAAATTGTCATTCATTCAAATGACTTTCGTAAGATTTAATTTGAATTCTTAGACTTTTATTTTCTGGTTTTTATCTTTTTTATATAAATATATTTTGATGTTTTTAAAAAAATTTACTTAAGAGAGATTAAATTACAGGAAAACATTGATCCCGTGAAATTAGGTTAAAATCCTATTTGAGTTAATAAAAGGCGTTAACTTTTTAATGCATTTCCTCAATGCATTTAGTCAACATTTCTATTTAGAAAATGCTGCGAATCGAAAGAAATTTTATTGTTGATGATTACAGGACAATGCATTTATACTTCCTTAATGTGTTTTAATAAATGTGTAAAAAAAATATTAAGTAAAAAAGAATTTGGAACATTTACAGGGACATCAGGTACCTGCACAGCTTTTTTTAATCATTGCAAAAATTATTTTTTCTTCAAAATTTTTAAATTCAAACACCTCTAAATACTGATTTTAACTTTAACTATTTAGTAATAAAATTAATTACTCTGTTTCTTTCCTTAAAATTTGATTCTTACAATTTTAGTGAACATTATATTGCGTAGGATACATTTTCTTTTCTAAATTTTAAGAGGTCTTTGTACTATCAACTGAATTCTTTCGTTATTTTATTTATTCTGAATTTAATTTAAGTACTAAAACACAAATAATGAATTGTATCAAGGGTTATGTACTAAATCGAGATTATTTGTTTTTAGGCTAATATTTATTCTTTGCAATTGGCTTTTAAGTCATAAAATGACTTTTCTGTTAAAGTTTATTTTGTAATGTAAAGAAATTTTACTGGCAACGACCTCGTGAATATAATCAAGTGAGAAGTGAGTATAATGAATGAGTTGTCAGGTGTTCCTCATGCCGTTACGAAAGGATTAATGCTTTTAATTATGCTGCTTGATTAGCCTACGACTTTTCTTAAGTTATTAATGAGGAATAAAATTAAGATAATCGTAAAATGAATTTTATATGCACACTAAATGAAATAGTGGTTTAATTTATTAAGTTGTTTGAGGAATTTTTCGAAGGAAAAATCCTTAAACAAAAATTTTATTTAGAAAAAAAATTATTTAAAACAACTTAAAAAATAATTTGAGGTCAAATAAAAACCTACGGATTTTTCCTCTGTTAAATTTCTTGGTAGTTTAAATTTTGTATATGTGCGTGTGTTTTATAAACTAAACATTTAAGGAAAAAAATAATATTAACCTTTGAGCTTAGTTAGCGTTAAAGGGTTTGATGCAGATAAAAGTGCTAAACTTTGTCAGGGCATTTGAAAGATGTTTTGTGTGGCCCTAACTTGTCCTATAAACAGATCAGTTTATGTTTTTGGCTGTTTCAAAAACCAGTTGGACCAGATCTTTTACTTGTGATAATACGTTATTTGGCCTTCAAAGGTCAGAAATAGTTGGATTCAGTTTCATTTAATTTCAAGGTTGCCTTACATATCCAATTTTTTAAAAGGCTTTTTGATCTTCGATAATGTTATGGTCACTTATTGTAATATTATGTGGAACGATTTAAAAGGTGTGGTTGAAAGAAAACATCGCTATTACGTTTATGACTATAAGGATTTTACAAATTACCAATTTGGTGATTTTTATTCATAGGATTTTTTGTATTGATTTTGAAATCGATTTTTGTTCTATCAAAATCCAGTTTAAAATTAAGCTTTTAATTATTCGTAAAAAAATATTATTTAAAAAAAATGGTATTAAATGAACTCCACTATATTACACAACTTGCAGAAGTGTATTTTTTGTTGTCCAAATGAAGAATAAATTCTTGAAGACTTGTCCTCACTCCTACTTCACGTCATGTTTTTTTTAAAATCCCACGCATTATCCTCGTTGAGGACCATTTATGGAGTAAGACCAGTTCGCCAACACTTTTCAATCTTAAAGGCAGCGTCGACAAGACATGAAATTATTTTCACTCGTAAAATATTATTATAAAATAAAATCACATTTAGCTAATATCATCGTCTTGTCTTCATTTCATTTCTCACCATTTTTTTTTCCATTTTTCACTTTGATCTTTTTGTAAGAAAAAAAATTAAAAACAACTGAATAAGATAAATGAATATAATTTATATAAATTTGTTTTTTAATTATCCAGCAAAGAGCAGGATCTTGACTTAACCGCCTCTTCTCCATTTCTATGGTAACGTAGGTATTATTGCCTTTAGGGTAGGCCTCGTCCTTGAAAAGGAAGTTGCCCGCTAACGAGAGGTTGTGTGTTGCCAACAACCATTAATCTTGCAAGGCCAATAGAAAGTCCCGAATGCACCGAGCGCACAGGTGGCAAAGTTTTTTTTACCCTTACTATATACTTCAAAGGGTTGAAATGGAACATATTGAGAAAGGAAAAAAATTAAAAATAAAAAAAAAAACCACCCAAGTTGGAATTTGTGAATTACAAATTTTTCTTTCACAAAATAAAATTAAAAAGTTATCTTAAATTGATTTTTTAATTACTTAATTAAAACTTTGCAGCATTACAGTGAATTTATTTTTTTTAACAAACAAACAAAGGTATTATTGGCACAAATGGAATTAAACTTTTAGTTCTCATTATATTTACACACAACAACAACTGTACCAAGTAATAAAAAAAATGTTAACAAATATACAGTAAATTTTCTATTTTGAAATACAATTCACAAATTGAATTAATGCTTAAAGGAATGTGAAAAAACAAAAAATGAGTAATTAAAATAATTAGTTAATACAAACTAACACACACGATTAGATGTAATGTAAATATTAACAAATATTACATATACAAACTTACAAAGTTTTAATCTAACAAAAATTCTATAAATTGTAGTTTTTTTTTTTAAAATAGAAAATGGCATATTTTGAAATCACTGGCATTTTTTGTAAAAGTAATCGTGCATTTTAATTATATTCGTAGATTATTTTATCCAAACGATACTATATTTTTGTAATTGACTATAGGGTTAACAATTCTTTAAAAGACTTGTAGCACCAAAATAATAAAATATTAAAGTAGAATTGATGTGTTGAACTATTGAAAAAATTTTCTTTCCGTCAAAGTCAAACTGAAGAAAGAAAAAGGTAAATTATAAAAACAGAATTAGGTCAAGACTATTTTCTAAGCAAAGGAAATATAATCGTGATGAGAAAGTTTTTTATGAATATTTTACGTAATGATATTTTATATTGAAATTTTAAATATTTACCTTGAATTCAACCTTCAGTATTTTCCTTCTGTTTGCGTTTGAAAAATGAAGCAAATCGTGTATCTTTTGGTACCGAATTCGTCCTAACAACTTTCTTTGATTTCTTCTCTTTCGACTTTTCCGAAGGCAATGGTGATAACGAATCCAAATGTTCGGTAGAATTATTTTTTGATGACATTGTTTTCTCCGGTGTCGAAGTCCGTATTGATCCATCAGAACTCTCGTGACGTTCCACTTTGTTTTTGTACTTTTTCGGCTTCCACGGGGACAGAAGGGAAAATGTACGTGTCACTGATCTATTTGGTCCCCTCGGATCGGGTGGCGGTGGTGAACCGGATAAAGTCGATTCTCTATAAATCCTGTATCTGGAAAAATTTAAATAAGTTTAATTCCAAGTGCAAATAAAATTTCAGGTTTAAAAAATATAAATACTTAATATTGCCAATTAAGACAAACAATATGGTTTATTAATTTTACTGAATATTAAAACATTCAATTGCGTGAGCTGGCAGTGCAGCTGCACTGCATAGCTTCTGTATAAGGAAAAGTATTAAGAGATAATTAAACCGGGAAATTCGAGATTAAAAATAATTAGCATTTTATTTTTAAAAATTTATTATTGAAATGAACAAAAAACAGTTACGCCTCAAACATAAAATACACTGCAAGAAATAAGAAATAAATTCCTTATCTGTACTTCATAATTATTAATACAATTAGCTCCGAAATAAATTCTATAAATATTAATAGGAAATCGGAACATTAATCAGTGCAATATATGCATGAATTCTGCGTATTGAATGAACTAATTTATATAATTAAATGCATGAATTTATATGAGTTGATTAAGACTTTTACCTGTAACTCGAAGGAGGTGGAATGTCCGCCACAGTTGGTGCGTGTAGAATAATAGAACGATTCGACCTATCACTTCCAGAGCTATGGATTGATTCACTAGCTGAAGGAGGTCGAACAGGGGACCCCGCTCTTAACATAGCTTCTCTATGCATTGGCGACAAATTTGCCGCACTACTGGCACTTCTCTTGGTTTTAGATCTCGTTTTGAAGTTGACTCGTTTCAATGCTGGCGAACTGCCTCCACTTTTTCTAGAGCCTTTGGAACCTCTGGAATGCTGCGATTCCGTCTCAGAAGCGTAATTACTCGTTTTACTAAGGATTCCGTGTCGAGTGGATGTATCAGAGTCAGTTATGTCTCGTCCATTGAGCAATACTTTCACTGCTCTGTTATTTTCATTAGCAGATTTATTCCATTGTCGTCTGTCGACAGTCGCCGATCTCATTGTCGTATCGTTGTTCATTCGATTTTTATTCGTTTCGAGTCTGCTGAGCGTGGCTGAACCACCCCAATTATTGTTAATGTGGTTATCGTTTTGCATGGGTTCGCCAGTCCCACTTGTGAAACAACCTGTTGACAGTTCTCTTCGGTAATCCGCTTCTACATTGGATTTATCGATCCATAATAATTCAGCATCTTTTTCCAATGGCCTTTGACTGTTTTCGTAGGAGATTTCTCTTTTTCCCATTTCTCGGATTAACGACTGAGGTGTGTTAACGTGCGCCGCCACAATTTCTTCGTCATCTTCTTCTAAAGATGACCATTGGTTGCTTGGTACAGAAGCCTGGCTATCCCTGCTTCCACCAGCTATCCAATGGTTGGGTACATCATCGCTCTCGCTGGTTTCCATTCGTTCTTCAGCGTCGTGGAAATAACCGTTGGTGACGCGTTCTTCTCTGCGATTACTCGATTTATTGTATCGGTGACCTTTGCGACCTTCCACTTCCACGTTGATGATGCGTTCTTTAAAAGGCTCTGGCGAGATGAGTTTGTCTTTAGAAGTTGGGCTCATTCCTCCTCTGCTGAAATATCCACTGTCTTGATTGGCAGAACCCGTTGGCGACTCAGTAACGTACCTTAAGTCACTCGATTTCCATTTGGATCCTCCATATTTCTCTTGAACACTCACTTGAGCATTGGCTTGTTGGACTAATTTAGTTGATGACAAGCCCATGACCGCATTTTCTGAAGTAATCAGATTTGCTTTATCCTTTTTCCTTGGTGGTCGAGTGATTTCCTCGTTTGCCCCGAAGTAATAGAATTTCTTATCGGCCACATCTTGATCATTTATACTCCGCTCCGACTTTGATTCATGATGAGAAATCATTTCGCTTTTACTTTTCTTTTCCGATTTGTGTTTACTTTTATCTTTTTCCTTTTTCACCTTCTCCTCTCTCGCACTTTTTTTCGCTTCGCTGCTGCCCGACCGAACTTTTCTGGTCACGACTTTTTCCTGAGTAATTTGCTGAGTTGTTTTAACATTACTCGTATTGCCTTTGATTATTTCTTTCCTAACTCCATTTTGAATGAATCTTTTACCTTCTTTTGTGCTTTGAGTCGAAGTATCAATAATTTCCTTATTTTGTAGCATTTCTCTATCGACCACGTCATTGTCTTTTTCGTAATCTGGAGCAGGTTCGTGGACCATGTAAATCTTGCCAATGGGACCTTCCCTGACTTCCCTTTTAAAATCTGCCGTCTCATCTCTGTAATTGATCTTATTACTCCAATCATCATTTTGATTGTAATCTGGGTAGGGGTCTTTAGGTCGAGTAAATTTAGACACTCTGTTATCACACAATTTGCTTTTAATCCTTTCCTTATCTTTGCTTTCTTCGGTTTTATTTTCTTTTACAATTTTCTCCGTTACCTTCTCTTCTTTTTTTGTTTGTTTACGTTTTGGAATGAAGTTAAATCCCTTTAATATACGATTTTTGCTTTTGCTCTGTTTCGAATCTGATATTGTTGGAGATTCACTTCTGCTTCTTTCTGTGTATTCATATTCATTCGTAACGTATTTTTTAGATGTTGGTCGACTCGAATGGTTCATGTTGTTCGTATCGTTCAATTTATTGTAGGGAGAATGATATTGATTTGTTTGAAGGCTTCCCATAGACGTAGAATGATTCTTACTCATTCCGTTACTGTATACCGTATTGTACTTTTTGCTTATACCGTTTTGTTGTACAGGGACGGTTGTGTGTACAGTACTTTTACTTCGGCCGTCCTTTCCGTTGACGACAACCTGCGCATAAATGACCTCGTTTGGTGATTTTAGATTGTATTCACTTTTACTCTTGTAAGGCAATGCCGATGTATAACTGAAAGGCACGTTGTTGTTTGGACCTGTATCGTCTTCGGGGTCAGAAAGCAGAGGCACGCGAGAATTGTAATGGAGGTCTTCGTCGGAGAAAAATGTTGATTTTTTGTTTTTGTTTCTATTCCTTTTTATTGCTTCTTCGTTAAATTGTGCGACTATATTGCGTACTAAATTACGCTTAATGATAGGCGGATCCGAAATTTGTTGGGAAGGGTGGAGTTCGACATGTCCGTACATATCTGCTTGAATTAATTGTACGCTATTGAAATTAGTAACTATTGTTTACTTCTGCAGCGTGAAGGTTTTGCTCATTCTTTTTTTGCATCGTTGAATTCGTGCGTTCTACAATTAAAACAAACAAAATCACATATTTTCCATCGTTTTATGCAAGGTTAAAAATATTAAATTAAATGTTATTTTTTTTTCATTAACTTGAAGAGAAAATGTGTTGTGTAATTTATGCACCAACATTAGCTACACATAATACCATTGAAGAATTCGAAGGTAAAAAAAAAATTGTTAAAAACTATTTGGCATTTGAAAAGTATTAAGGCTGATGAGTGCAGTGAATTGCAAATGTTTTCATCAAGGACAGATCCACGACAACTTTGCCTTTTTCGTTTTTAATTGCTCTCATGTTATTAAAGCTATGGTTAAGAATAAAAGAAATACGTCATAGTTAACAATCGTTTTGTCCTATTTAACTATTTTTTTACTGAGGAAATAAACAAGAATATAAATTTATGTTAAGGAAAATAAACTGTAAATTTTTTCCTTACCTTTAAAATGTGTTTCTTTGAAAAATAATTTTCACTTGAAAAGAATCTTATTGGATTAAAATTCTTTAACGTCCTATTTCGTTTTCTTGATAGTAGATTAAGTAAATTAGCAAAGCTGCTTCTTAAACCTTGAAAATTTTAGTCCCAAGCTTTTAGTTACGCCTTTACTGTGTCGTTTGCAATGTTGCTTTTGCTTCTGCTTATCTCTCGAGTCAAGTAGAAGTAACTCCTCCCTAACCCTAAAAGGAGATAAGAAAAATTAGTCGAACGTCAAAAACACCATCTTGTTTTTTCTTGACGTCACCCAGTATTAAGAAAGGGTGGAGAAGATAAATACGTATTGCAAAACAGACAGTCCAAGTTTGTACATCCTACTCCGATTTTTTATTAAGTTTAAACGTAACCTTTTCGTGCCGCAGTTTTCAATTTTTTCTTCATTAGGTGTTGAGGGTAAGAGCTTGTAAATATGAATTCTTGGCATAATCCAGGAGTTATAAAAGTTGAAGACGGGGAAAAGTTAGGTAAGTTGAACCATTAAAGCGTGAGATGATGGTGAAACGTGAGCAACTCTATTTTGATCTGCTTCAATGTATTTAGCTACCCTATATTAGCTACGGCTAAGCTTTGCTATTATTTTTGTTTTTTTTTGCGTGATTGAAGTTTAATGTTTGCTGTGCCCTCAGATTACTGTAGATGGTCGAGGTAAGAAAGTTCACTATGTCGGCCTTAAACACCTCGCTTCAAATGACGTAAGAAACCTTTTTTTGGTATAAATATGTAGGATTACTTCCGGAAAAATACCGTCACCTTTATTTGGGAAAGGTCAAAATCAATCAGGAAGAAATGATATTTATGGGAATAGAAAATTGCTTTCACTTAAAAAGCACAATAAGATTTTTCTATATTTAATTCACAGGAAAAATAAAAATTTAAATTATTTAATTTGTTTCTAAATACAACGTAGAATTTTTTTTATTGAATAACACGTTTCGAAGGCTATTTAATATTTAGAACGTGTAGATTTACTTAAATGGAACGCAAAAATAAATTTATCATTTTAATTGGTCAACTTCCAATAGATTTACAGAACCCACAATTTTTATGTATTCGTTTTGTTAATAAAATTTTTTTTTATTTTTTTTAAATATGGAAATATTTATTTTGCCCTGATTTAAGAAAATTCATTATGCACTGCACTTAACTAAATTATATACTTTTGAATTGAGATAAAAATAAGCGATTTAAGTAAAGATTTAAAAGTTAAAAAACTGCATTCATTTTGCATGGATCAAAAAATTACTAATATGTTTAATCCGTGAGAAATTTCAACCCGGCTACATAAACAAGAGAAATAAACATTTTTCTACACAGGAGTCGACTTAAAAGGTTGCTGAACTTTTCACGGAGAATGCAACCTCTAAAATTTATAGAATTACTCCGTTGCAGCTTGGTCAAGTTACATTACTGGCTGTCCATGAAATTTATTTGATTTATGTCCCATCTCTTGCCACAGATAGATGCAGAAGCAAAACTTCACTCATCGTGTGGGTAAATGGGTCTGACACTGGCAATTCACAAAGGGATTATAAAAAAAAAAAAAAAAAAAAAAAAAAAAAAAAAAAAAAAAAAACCACACAAAGGACATGACAAGACTGTCTAATGTTTTCACTCTGATATTTTTTTGTTTCAAACTTCTTAAATGAAATGTTAATGAAGGGGTTTTAGAATTTTTGTTTTTTCAATTTAAAAAAATTTTAAGTGAATTTCCAAAGGTAAACAAACCCTTGAATCTTTTCCAGATTCCAAAGTGTATTATACAATAAAATAAAACAAATTGACAATAAACGAATAAACTGTTAGTTTTACAATTTTGTATGAGACAAAAGAAATTATATGACAACACGTGCAAAGTGAAAGTAAGTGAAACGTGAAAACACACGTTACGGCAATGAAGGGGGTAATAGGTTTTAGAAATAAAAAAAAAAAGATACAAAAAATAACAGTTTGCTCCAATTTTGCGGAACCTTGTGTGTATCTGGATAATATCAAAATTTTTCAAGGATGTACATTAAAGTAAGCATAAAAGAAGTTGGGAAAAAAAGTTGAATAACTTTCAGGGACTTAAAACAAAAATGTCTTTTTTGGCTTGTGTGCTTCATATGTGTAGGTATATATATACATTCATATAACCAAAAAATTCAAAATGTCAAAAGCAAATGCAAACAAGTTTAAACCTGTTTTGAAATGATAGTAATAAAGTTTAAAGCAACATTTGGCTGAATCTAAGTTCTTGTAGTGTTAAATTAAACGGAAATTATTAATAAAAGAAAAGTTATAATTACACAATTATAATTTTAAATGCCACCACTTAAGCTCGGATTAAAGTTGCGTAATATAGTTGACACAATAGTGACATAATCCCGTTATTTATATGTCACTTGATCCCCATCTATTCGATGTAACAAGCGATTAAATATCTTCATAACAAATGAAGTATTTATTTACTCAAGAAGCCCTCCGTTGGGTAAATCAAGTTGGGTTATCAAAGAACCGGTTTCTTATTCATACGTTAACCCCAAGTTACGTTTACCCATAGAGACCTGCAGGCATTTTAACACTGGACCCCTAAGTCTACCTTATCTCATGTGCGAACATCCATTCACAATCACGGAAGAGGAAGATGAAAATGAATTTTCACTCAATGGGGATGGTTCTTTTATTTATTATTCACGTCTCTCTCTTTTCATGTATTTTTTCAAGAAAAGAAAAATTGTTTTTGTTCAATTTGACATTTCAATTATTCTTCATCAAACCACCCTAGCTTAATTCAGACTTTTAATTCATTTAATTCAGTAAAAAAAAAAAAAATTTTTTTTTTTACTGCAGAGTTCATTTTTACGCTTCCTGACCATGAACTTGAATTTTAAATGTCACAAAGTCAGAATTGTGCCCTAAATCCCCTCTGTATTTCATGACAGCAATTTTTATTTATAGCCGCAATCATGTGTTTTTTTTCTTCGCATCGTATAAGTTTTACAATGAATGCATAAGTCATTGCATTTGACGAAACTCAACGAAAAAATGAGGTAATCTTACTTTCAGCACCAAAAATGGTTCTGTTCCCTTAACCCTTTTGTATTTAGTTCACCAAATGAAGCATTGATTCATGTTTTTTTGCGTGAAATTATTTAATTACACTTTTTTAAACCTTGTATTAAAACAAAAATTCCAGTCACACACTTTATGGTCATGCGTTTAACGAAAAAAGATATTATCATTCTACAACCCTCTCCTTTGAACCAGAAAACAATAAGATTACAGGTGCGAGTGTTACTAATGTTGTTTGCAATCGCTCAAGAGAAAGCGACGCAATTCAATATATGGGTCATGGAATCCATTTAGAAAAATATGTTTATATTTTATCATATCCTATAGCTGTGATTGGTCACAGAGTCTTATTTGCGCATTAAAATCATGCTCATTAAACATGCATAGAAAAAAAGTTCAAAGAGAGATCGAATTTTAAATCTGTTGCTAACCGCAAAGCGACTTTTTTTTTGTTTATGAAATTTTTCAATTTAAATATTTCCATTATATTAATCTCTATAGATCGGTTTATCTATTAAGGTTGGAAATTAACATTTGAATTTATTTATAAAGATAAAGAAACTAATAAATAAAAATATAAAAAAGTCGATCTTTTGCTTTTTCTACCGACTGTAAACACTGCGACCTTGAAAACTCTTTATGACTATGCAATAGCGACTCATTTAATGGTACTTGTTTCGAAATCGGACAGCAACTGACACCCAATTGCGGTTTCCATTAAACTTTAAAATATTTTTTCAAAAGAATTTTTTTATAAAAGCAATGTAAAACGATAAAAATAGTTTTCCTTACCTTCAAAATACATCCAATAAATTTTTCGGTTTAAAATATTAATAAACTCAAAAATTTGCATACTTTAAAAACATGTTTTGCACAAACATTCCAAAAATATTGATAAAACACACCTTAGCAGACATGGTGAGGGAAGGATAAGCGGCTCCACGTGAATCCTGTTGATGCACCAGCAGTTGCCGACTGTTGCGCCGAACTCTTCCAGTTCCAGCTCTCCACATCGAAACTTTTTTGACGCATGCGCAGTTGTTACATTGCACCTGTCTTTACCTGAAGCATGCTCGGCCAGCCTCCCCACTGACATAGTTTCCTTATATGGAGGTGCCTAGAGCCGAAACTGCAAGAAGTATCTGGTTGATGGAGTTATGGAGCCAATTTAACCGAGAAAAGCTCATGGGATCGAAAAAAGATCAGAAGAAAAAATGTAGTTATGTATAAGCCCAAATATAGAAGAAAATTATTAAGTTTATTGACTTTTAAATAGATGCTTTCAAAGCAAATTGTACACTTTTACCTGCTCTTTTACTTACTTTAAGATATTTTCAAAATGTGTTTTACACTTTTTAGTTAGCCTTTTAACGCTCTTGGGATCTCTTCAACCACGAATTTCTTATTAATTGTACCACAGGATTGTATTGCGCATTTTGGGAATTTCCTTTTCAAGTGAAATTTAATTTGTATCCCATAACGAAAGGAAGTCTAAGAATGTTTCCCATGATTGATTTATGCTTGTATAGGTCAGTTGTAAGACCGTGAACTTAAATTTTTGTGGTTATCAATTTCATATTATTGTGTGAAGAAATAATGATTTTTTTTTAAGAATAAACCATAAATAGGGGTATGAAAAAGGAATAATGGGAAAAGTTAAATATAATAAATTTAAACCAACAAAAAATATATAGTTTAAAGACCTTTGATGTTACGCCTTGGGAAAAAATGTCAACTTATTGTATCGTGTTTAAGAGTATAGGTTTCAGCCCTAGATTCCTATGTACTTTCTCTTTTTAACCTTGATTTTTTTTATAATAAAATATAATGAAAAACAGTTCTTTATTGACATGAAATCAAACATGACTCAGCAGGTTAATTTATTCAGTGATGCACTTTCGGATTTTATTCGAGCAAGGTCAAGGTTGAGATCGAAATGATTTTTTAACAGAAATTCCAGAATTTAGTTCTGAATAGAAGAGTGAAGAGCGTTTAATTTCAATTACGTAATCACTTGTTGGGTGCGACATATAAAGGCAGGAAGTTTGTCATTGGAAACGAGTCAATAATAATAATAATATAGGATGCCAAAAGTATCTTTTCATGGCCACTCGACCCTACTGCGGTTTTATTATCAAACTGTTATTTGTCTGTTTAGTTATCCGTATTACCTGTTATTCACCCGCATTTAAATTTATTTTTCTCGCAATTAATTTATAAATTAATAAGGCGTAGGCTGCTAAAAAGGATTCCATTAGACTCACAGATGAATAATAAGAAGTCACGTAACATATGATGTTGCTAATAAGCCAAAGGCAAATCAGACGGGAGTCCATTTTAAGATATGACCTCTACATTAATGTTTGGATAATCTTCAAGGTTACCCTTTAACGGGGATTGGCTTTTGCTTAATAACAACAATTGTAATTGCGTGAGCATAACAAGCGAATTAATATACCTGTCAATTTTATTTACGCAGATCCATTCTAAATGATGTGTAGGCGGGTTTTACACAAACTGAATTGTACAAATTGTTAGTAAAGAAAATTATTGGCTTATAAATTAATCAG
>JAQFZU010000898.1:0-17757 GCA_034696185.1 Henia vesuviana | reverse complement strand
TTTTTTTCTATTGTTTCAGTTTGGTTTAGATAACATGGAAATTTTGGTGAATACAAATTGTGATCTTGCACAAACTTTAGCTCAAAATCCCCACTAGAATAGTAAAGGCAACATTTCTTTCTTGCTTTTTTGCTTTTTGGAAGCTGTCATCGCACTTTTACTTAGATGCAATTGGGTGAAAACCAGTTGAGAGTGGTCTACTGTAAATATTCGGCACGTGGAAGTAAAAAGAAATTCAACGTTCGGCCCCATAACTGATAAGCTTAGCGCAGTTCACGAGTCTTCGAGAAGTTGGCGCTTGTCAAATATTTCAATGCAAAGTAAGCAAATAAATAAAATAAATGTCGGTGCAATTTAACACATTTCTTGTGAAAACCCGCAATTTTAACCGTAATAAAATCCAATAAAAACGTATAACTACGTATAAAAAAGGTGGAAAATATAATTTAACAAGTTTAAAGGTGATGAAAATAAAAACATTTAACTTCGCTTCTTTTCACCCAAAAATATCGATTTGACATCGTCTTACATCTGCGCAAATTCTCACGTTAATTGCTAATAAAAGAGTATAAAAAATCCGAAAAGGTGGAATATCACTTTTAAAAAATACTCGAATTATCGACATAGCAAATACAAATGGGTCGAACGATGGTGTATATATACGAAAGCTTGAAACTAAAAAGAATCAATCATTTGAAAAGAGTGTTCGTTGGCTTATGCGGTTTGTTTCCATGGCGATGTATACATAATGCAGGTGCAATCGAATTTGTGCCCTTGTTTGTATGCGGATATTCGGTACTTATTTGGTAGCGAGATTAAAGAGACAGTCGTAAGTTGTTTGTTATTGCCCGATGTTTAGGCGGGCGGTCTGCAATGCAAGATTAGGCCGATGAAGAAAATCCTGCAGGGATGAACGGTTTTTTTCGACTATATAATCGCTTTTAAGGATTTTTTTTCTTTGTTTTTTTTTGTTTGATCTGTGCGGAAAATATTCGGAAGACAATTTTGTGTTTGTTTGTTTTTTTTTATTAAGTTTGCGTATTTGTGTTTGGTTTGCGAAGAATGTAATTTAAGTTTACCGAGAAAAATGTCAAGAAGGTATTTTCGATGCTGGGTGTTGTAAAAGGGCGATCTGTGCACGTCCACAGTCAACTGTGAGTTTTAAATCGATTTGAAAACCCGTTGAAGGTGTTGTGCTCAATGTTGATAGTGACTTTGTATCTTCACGCCATTTTGAAATGTTGTCTAAAAATGATTTTTATTTTTTTTTATTGGTTTTTGAACGTGATGAATTTTTCTTTTAAATTTATCTCAGCTTTTTGTTAATTTGAGTAATTAATTTTTATAATAATAATTTTCATTTCTTGGTTCTCATTATCCACGATTGAGCAATTAAATTGCACGTGATTAGCTGCTAATGAACAGATAATAATTGTGTTGGAAATGGCAATGCTCAGGTGAATTGACGAGTCATTCGAGTTGATCGATGCTCTTTTTTTTTTTGCTTAATAAACGCTAATAAATTTTTATTTCCAATCCGTGTGGATAAACATAATTTTTTTTAATGTTTACTTTGCATTTTTATGATTAATCTCGAATCGTAGGTAATTTTTATTTAATTATTTTTATTTTCCTAATTTTTATTACACACAGAAAACATTGGCAATCGCTCCAATACAAATTTACTGCGTATATCCGAGACACTGGCAGTTATATTCCCCAAGTTCCATTGTCAATAGCAATGGAATTTACCCATTTATGACGTCAATACACGCAAACTCTCAGTCCACCACGCATATGCCCTCTGATGAAAATACATATTTCACTTTTTTATTTGTTACTCGAAACCTTCAAGGAGCGATTCAATGATTTTTTTTTCCTCTTTCTTTTTATAACTTTGCCCCTCGAGTAAAATGAAGAAAGTCCGGATACATTTGTTCATCCCCTGCGATTTCCAACAGTCACAAATATCAGTCTGTACAAGAAAATGAAACAGATCTTTATAGAAAAAAATGAAAGATATTTTTCCACAGTCGTTCCAATAATAATTACGAGTTGAAAATCGATTTTCTTCGATTGAGGATCAGGTGGAATACGTACTAATACAAGCGATCAGTTTCTATAAATCCTTTCTGGCATTTCTTAAGGGATTCGGAACCGCGCAGTATTTCAATACGAATCATTGGATTTTATACCCTAAAACCTCGGAGAGTGCCAGGTTTTTCAATACACCCAAACTAACGGTTTACTTTTTTTTCCTTTAAAAATTTCGAGAATTACAAATTTAAAGTTAAAAGCTCTTTGCTTATAATAAACCTTCAAAAACTATATATAGCCTTATTCAGTGACTTTTACTCATAATTTAATTTGACATTTAATAAAATAATTTCATTTCGTTGTAAAATGACAGTTTTCATTAAGTTTTAAAGTCTTTTAGATTCGGATTTAAAGATCTTAATCGAATCTTTCCTTCACTAACGTTCATCTTACATTATTAATACACAAAAGTAATTTTTACTATATGAAACAATTTTAAATTAAACATTGAAATTAGATAATACAGTAAATTGAAGCAAATTAGATATAATGGTCCAATTTTAACTGTCATAACTGACCCTGTACTCGATTTGCGTTATTATCTTCAACGACGTTCATCGATTCAGTAGGAGGAAGCAAATATGTCCTTTTGAAACGTGAATTAAAAATTGCTTTTCTATTTTAATCAATAATATGTCATCTGGAACTAAAATTAGAATTGAAATTAAAACGGCAACTCTTTAAAAAAAATTCTAAATTCAAATAAAACGTATTTTTATGGGTCAGTGTAAGGGAATTAATGCATTTGTACTCGTCGTGTATCGATCTAATGATAAGCGATCGCATCGGAGTTTACATAGACTTTCATTATAATCATTTATTGTTTTTCCAAACACAATTCGACTCGTTTCGTGCTAAACTGGAGAACTCGAATGAATAGTCTGTACTAAAGTCACGAAATCGGTAATCGTCCTTCGTTCCGAAAGGGAAAAAGTCGCTTTATTGATTTTTACCCTCTGAATTGGTTTGAGGTTTTCGGTTCTAATGTCATCGCCACACATTTGAACTTGCAGAAAATGCATTTGCTTTGACGTTTATTTGCTTTATGTAAATGTTCCTCTCGTATTTCTTTTAGTGGTTGATAGGAATTAATATTGTTTTAATGCTCTTCAGTAAAAACTATAGTGAATTCGTATTGATCGTTTGCTTCTAATGATTCGTAGGCGGCGCTTATTGTCGGTTTCATTTTTCGTTATTATTTATTTTGCGTTTCTTAATAATTAATTTGACTTTTGAAATCGACTCCAATGGCTAATTTGACACGGAAAATTTATTCTTTCACTCTTAAATTTTAATACGAAATTTAAACTGATTTCAATGCAATCTGACAAGGGAAATGATGTGTTGATAAAAATATTTGGTAAATTTAAATGTTAACATTATTTCGTATGAAAGGACAGAGTTGAATGTCCTTTAAATTACTCTGGGTCTTATGTGTCATTTGAAAAATGTTAGTTATGAATGTAGATAAAGATAAAAGATTCTTACACTTTGTTGACAAACATGGTCTGTATCACTTGATAATAATATCCACTTTACATTTATGCCACATTTAACTCGATGATGCTCGGTTAAGTGAATCATTCCAACCAACTCTGCCCTGCCTTAACTTAAATCAAAATATTTGTTCTTAAATTTATTTATTTATTTTTGAATTGTATTTACACTTTCGCATCATTTCTTTTCCAATTTTATTTATTATTGTATCACAGTCTGGTTAAATTCGTCATAGGTTCGCATACTCTATAAAAACGTTGCAAATTGATGGTTGTGCATCTCATGAAATGTATATTTTGTACGTTGCTTCTGAACCACACCCGTATGCATAACTTCGATATCGTTAAAGTGGATGAAATTCCAATAGTAGAAAATTTTTTTTTTTATTTTCATTCACTTATTAAACCAACTACTGAGCGTGAAATTATAATACATTTGCATAGAATAATATTTTATTAATTGAATTATACACAAACAACCGCAGACTTAATAACCAAACTTACTGCATTTATTCAACATAATCGAATTAAGTGAATAAAGTCAATTTAATTCGAGTACACGTGTGATTGCAACACTAGAAAATCAAACGAATGTAATTAAGAAATCTTCTTTTCATTTCCCCGACTTTACATTAGTATTGAATGAAGTAAGACGGTTGGACTTGATTAGATTTTTTTTTCTCTTCTGCAACTCTTTTCTTCTTCCAGACTTTGCGGGATGAGAGGAAATTAAGGGTAAATTCGAGTTTACTCCTTAATTATAAAAATAAAAAAAAAGAATGAAAAAGACAGCCATTTTGCCTCTAATTAATTCGTGACCTAAAAATAATTGCTGGTTGTAGTGATCCGATAGCATCGAGATTAGATTTACATAGGTGTAAGAGGCATTGCGCACATGGATGTACATTTAATTAAGTAGATAGAACGAGTCAGTCATTAACGAAGATACGGGGTTTTAGGTTTAGTTTGGGCTGGGTTTGGATATAACTAAAGCCGTAATATGATGCAACGACCAGATTTAAACTTTGATATCTTCATTTTATTATCGCACGACAAAGCCCCAGAAGCCAATGTTGATAATTACTTTGGCCTACATCGACTAATGAATAAGACGATGTTGACGATTGGGAAAATAAGTTTTTTATATACCACAATATTTTCCGATGGAAATATTAGAAAAGAAACTAGGCTTGTTATTAGTTTTGGGGGTTTCAGGAACGTGACAAGCTACAAATTGGCATCGCTGTAGTACTGAACGTGCCTCTGACTCTTTTGCACTTGCCAATGCAATTGAATTTGGTCTTTTAACCAAATTGAATTGAAGGGTTCTTTTCCTCGTTGCCTGCGAGCGCACTCACAACCAAAACCCATTCTTAGTTTTATTTTTATACTTTTTTATTTATTTATTTATATAATGTTAGAATATGATCATTGGAGTGATGTAAAGTGTTGCTTTATTTATATTGTTTTTCTCGTTGTTTTCCTTTTTTCTTTTTATTCGATTCAGGTAGCCCCGTCAAGGTCGGAATCACAATGTACATCCTCAGTATCAGCTCTGTTTCTGAGGTACAAATGGTGAGTAGGTTTTTGAAACCTACTTAACCCTTTTATGCCTTCCGTAGCATGTTAAGTAGCCTTAAGTTTTTTTTTAGAATTTAAATTTAGAAATTTTTTCATTATTTTATTTTTATATAATAATAATTAATAATTAAATTAGAATTTTTTTTGTATTAGTTAATTACTAAGAATATATTTTTTTTTATTAATATTTTTTTAATATGTGTTTTCTTGTAGATTACGGGAGTTTTAATCAATTGGAGATGTTTGAATTTATTTTGCATGATATCAGGCTACACGTGCATGTTAACTCGAAAGCTCAGTGATTATTGCATATTATGATATTATATTATACTATTAATATCACATTCAGCTTATAAATTATTTACAACTTTGCTGAATTTAATTACAAGTTTATAACATCAAAACTTGTTTATTGCTTACGAAGCACATATGACACTGCTGGGCCCATTGAAATTCAGCTGTAAGCGAAGTGTCAATTTCTTTATTTTTTTTTTATATAAAAAAATATTTTATATTTTCCATAACTTTTAGAAATCTTAAAAAAGGCAGCACTGAATAAATATCACTCACTTTTCTCTTCGCCAAATATTTTTTTTTTTAGCAAATTTTTATTTTCACGAGAGAAGAGACTAAAAAGGCTGCTTAAAATAAACATAAATAAAAGTAAAATAGAAACTAAAAAAAAAAGACATTCTCACAAGCATTGCTTTTTCACTGCAGCTTATTTTTGAAAAATATAAACACGGAAGGCTGCATGCGTCCTCTTAAACTTGCACGATTACATTTGCTCGCTTTTCTTTCTTTTTTCTTTGAAATGTTTGCTTTTCTTCCAGTCGATCGAGTTGGATTCAGCTTTTTTATCACCCATTATCCCACTGAGGATGATAAACAACATGAAAAAAATCTTATAAATTTTTTTTTAATTTTTTCTATTTATTAAACAAATAGGATTTTACTATGGATTTTTATTTTCGTCAATTTTGGATGGACGATCGACTCCAATTCAAGGCTCGTAAGGGACTGGACAGTCTTTCGGTGGGTGCGGAGATGACGGAGAAGCTTTGGCTTCCAGATACTTTTTTTGCTAACGAAAAAAGTGCATATTTTCACACGGCTACAACGTCGAATTCTTTTTTACGTATTTCACCTTCTGGCGACGTATTGAGGAGCATAAGGTAAAGTAATCATCTTTTTTCTTACTTTTTTTATTACCTTCTTTATCTCCTTATGGATTTCCCAATGCAAAATTCAGATATGCAAATAAAAAATAACTTGAGCATTGAAAAGTATTTTTCCTACACCTTTTTTGTCATTTAAATATCAAGTGATAAGTTTACTGGGAATATTTTCACGATCGATGGTGTAATGTTTGTTAATAAACGTGGTTTAATGACATAAGTGGTCATTGAGGTCATCTTAAAAATGAAGAATTTAATTACAACTAATTAAAATTTCAGAATTAATACAGTCTTAACTGAAACAATATCATATTTATATTTTGAGATTTATTTCTAATTTAAATCATTTCAATTGTGTAAATTCAACATCGAAATTGTTTTTATAAATCCTAACAGCAAAATGTGTTTTTCTCAGTTTTTCCACGTTTTTATTGCATCCCGACGACTATAAGTCGAGTGCTAATGCTCGCAGAGAGTGCGTAATCTGAGATTAAGCATTAACGTGACCAACATTTACTAAGTTTGGAATTACGTTTCGGACTTCTTAAAGGGCTTTATTATTCTCCTTTTACGAAATACCTGCGAAAACATAAAGATGTTTTTGTTACTAAAAAAAAAATAGAAGAACAAAGAAAATGAAACTCATTATTTATATTCCAATTCACGAGAGAACAAAAATCTAAAGTTTGGCAAAGCGAATAATGCGACTGTTTGTGCGACCTCAGGGTCAAACAAATACTCCAATCAACTTAATTTAACTATAAAACTCATTGGTGTGCTGATATTACACTTACACGATAAAGGAGTTCGTTTTAGATCTTGTTTACATCGAAAAATGATTTTTACGATGATTCAAATTTAACTTAATCTAAGAAACTTATTAAAAACTCTTTTAAAACGCGATTTTTGAACTTAAAACTTCAACTTTCCAAAGGCTGTATAGGGCTTTACGCTACTTGAATATTTAAAAGGAATTTTCCAAATTTATTCAGTGCAGGTGGCGGATTATAATACGCTGTTATGCATTATAAATGACGTCACAAGCTCCAAGTAGCGCGAGATGAATTCATCGAACGATAATTACTAATTTGATCTTCAATAAAAAATATAATAATATATAAAAAGGATCATTGTCATAAATCTTTATATAAAGCGACTTTTATTAACGATTTAACGCCTGATTCTTTCTCGGTTGCATTTTTCAAATACTTTTCTATGGCAACCAAATGTTTCAAATTTGGTTGCCGTAGTGAAGGAAATTAAAGGGATTGACTTTTCTACATTTCAAAAAGGGTATATACACACATGCGTGATTAAATATCGTAAATTTACATCCTATTATTATTATTATAACCATTTTTGGTACGACGTATATATTCTATTTCTTTTCTTTATCTTCTAGTTTTTGTTTATTAATTATTAGTTTACGGTTTTTTCCTGGTTTTTTCTTTTATCTTTCGGCTCGTAAATTATTATCTCGTTTTAGGAGACATTTTTTTAGTGCTTTTTTTCCCCTCCTTCGATTTAAACTCATTATAAAAGCTCTTGATTCATTCGAGTTTTATTGTTATTTATCTTTTTTTGTGCCTGACAAGTCCTTTTGTATATACAATTTTACATAAATTATTACTGCTTTTAATTCCGTTTTATCAGTTCATGCGAAGCTAAAGCTAAGCGTGGGAGAATCGTATTTTATTTATTTTATTGTTTAGTGGTTTTAATAAAGGATACGGAGTTAGTTAATTATAGGATGAGTTTTAATACGAAATTATAAACTTTTAATTTTTTTTAAAATATGATTTAGAATTGTCAAATATTAAAATGTGAAATTAATTTAATGAAACTTTAACTTTTTGAACCTTTTATCCATTAAAAAGTTGGTTCTCCAAAGCACTCGGTTGGCAGTAATAAGCTACTGCTGGTGGCAAATGGAAGATTTGGAATGTATTTGGCTTAAGGTTAATCGTCCTAGACTTATCATTATCAGCTGTTACTGTCATTTAACGCAATTTGTTGCTGTAATGTTTGATTTTATTCTGGTCACGACTCGAGCATAATTTGGTTAGGATTATGCTGATTTTTAAATTTACGGAATAATATTGAAAAGTCGTTTGTTTAATGCCACGTCTCATTATCATTTTAACCTTTAATACCTTTGGAAAGAAAATCCATTTATTTATTTTTGCATTGAAATTTTGGGGACGCATAATTTAAAGGATTGGGTGGTGAAATGATTAAAAAAAATTATTTTTACTAATGTATGAAACTCGATGAGAGTCACACCCTTAGAATTCCATATTCGCAACTTAAATATTTGAGTGGGATGACATTTTATTCAAATTAAATAAAATTTATACGAAGATAGGTTTAAATAAAATTGAATTTTTATTTTAAATTTGTTACTATGCATTTTTTTCTCATTTAGTTGCTATGGGGAAAGTTGTCAATTTTTTTTTTGTCATTTATTATTTATTTAGTTTTTCGTTTGGGCATTTAGTGTTTATTGAACGATACTCACTGAGAATTATGGCCATTACAAGGTTATATTTATTGAGTGTTATTTTTCTACTTAATTTTCTTTAATAGTCTTAAAATTATTTTAGAAATTAATTTAAAATATTTTTTTTAAAATAATAAATAAAATTTATTGCAAATCGTAAAATGTTTCCAATTTTTACGATTTGCGAGTGTCATTTAATAGTTGTAAAATAAGTGCAGTGTTTCGGATGAGATTTGGCAAATTTATAGCTTTTTCATAGTTTTTTTTTAAAAAAAAAAACTTCTTTTCTTGTCACATTTTACTTATTCCCATTGAAATTCTAAATTTACCCATCGAGTTTTATCGGTAAATGCAAAAGGAAAGTGCAAGAAATGCAATTCACCTGTTTTGGACCTTAAATTCAGTCATGCATGAAATAAATTTAGGTTGAATAATTTGACAGTTTTCTTCTTGCTGAATACTACAAGAAAAAGCTCTCCATTTGCTGACTCAATTCTTGTTGAGGACCTCATTTTCAACTGCATTTTCCTATCGTTATATCCAAATTCATTCCCCATACTTCTATCAACAAATAATGAAATTTCGCTTAATAGTAAATAATCAAATTAAAATTCACGAACTGGAAACAAACCATCTCATTTTCAGGCACAAAATTAATCAAGCAAGATTAATTACCAACAAACAAGAGATAGGAAAAGTTCATTTACCTCATTTTCTAACTATTTGATATTTCGCAAGAAACTATTCAAATTACTCATTAAACAAATTCCTCGAAAAGAATTCAAACTCAATTGCGCAGTGGCGACTTTGGATGTTCTCTTAGTAAATACATTTCAATTTAGTTAAAATAGATTTAAACGAGATTAAATGGGTACTTAAGCTTCACTAAGCTATTTAAATCGATAACGTCAGATTCACTAAAAATTTTTCATGTGTTACTCGAATAAAACATTGAGTTAACATATGCAAATGTTGTTTTTTTATCACACTTATATTTTATTTCACTTTCACCCTTTCTCTTGCCACTTTTATTATGAATGAAAACAGACAATTGCACGAAACGCTTCGTTTAAATAAAGTATCATTCTCGAACAACACAGGTTTGCAGTGGTGATGCAGTAACGATCGTATTTCTGTGTCATTGGCCTCGAGTATCATCTTGTCTGCCGGATTCGGTAGAATGTGTGGGAAACCGAGTGCTGATGGGTGAGGTTTGACGCCATCCATTTTGCTTTTGCTTCATTCTTTTTTTGACTTTCTGATGTAGCGTATATTGCAATGCTTCTTCTTTCCTCTTCTGCTTCTTTTCCTCTTTTCAACTGGAAAACCCGATAAGATGTTGCGAGAGAGAGAGAAAAAGACTCGAGGGTTGAATTAGCGGCGGGTCCTCGAGGCGTGAGCATTAATCATTTTGCGCCGGAAAAGAAAGCAAAAGAAACTCGTCAAGTTCCTTCGAACCATCAACCGTATTTACACTAAGATCCAATTCGAATACACTCGAGGCTTTTTCTTGATTCCCAATTTAAATCTTCAAGATTTAGTTATTAAAATATTTCCAATTTGAACTAAGCGAAAGATTTGATGGTTTTTTTGGTTCTTTTCGTTTAATATTTAATTTTTTCAATTTTAAAATTTAATTAGTTGTATTTTGGGGAACAAATTGTAAATGATTTTCCTTTTCTTATTTTCTTTTATGGTTGCAGGTAAAAAAAAAGTTCAATCTCCTTTTCTAATCATTTCGATTTTTTTTTTAATTTTGTTTTGTGGAAATTTTCTTTAACTTGTTTTTTAAATTGAAAAAAGGGGAAAAAATTAAATTGTATAGTTTTAGTTGTAAAAAAAATGAAAGGATTGTTTGATGTAGTAATAAAGGCACACGAAAATTGATTACTCGTCCTTAATAAATAGCACTCACAAGTCCCTTAAGTGAAGTATTCTTGTGGATGAAGAAGTTTTAACTCGAGGCCAAGGTAAAAGATCAATGGGTCGTGATTCCAAGTTTCAATTGAAAGCAGTGGTATATTTATTAATGGTAAACAAAAAGATTAATCGAAAGGAAAGTTAATTTCGACTTAGGTGACACCAACTAAATGATGGCCAATTTCAGGGAGCGAAACATCAACGTTCGCATTGATTACAGTCGACTTTTTTACGCGCTAGAAATGGCTGAGGAAAATAATCTATTTACTTTAAGGCCGAATACCTTCTGATAAACATCGCGATCGATAGTTCTTTATTGACGAGCAAATGGATATTTTTTTCTTTTCGCATTTTTTTATTTATTTCAGTTTTAATCATTTTTCACGTTTAAAGGTACATTTCTATTACGAATGGATTAGTTGCGAAACGAATTGTCATCGATCGAAATTGTCAGACGTTTTGAAATGTTTTTCTCTCACAAATTCTTATCAATTGCGAGAGAAACTGAAAATGTTTTTGAAAAGGAAACTGCTTTAACTGTTTGTTCTTAGAGACTAAAAAGTGTTTTAAAGGATTTGCACGTTTGGATTGTGCAAATTGCATTCTCCTACAGTTGGTGGATTGCGAGAATAATTCATAAAGGCAACATTTCAAGAATTAAAATTTAAGGCTCGAGTTTTTTAAAAAAGGCCTATTTTCTTAGAAATGCCAAAGTGTACGTGTAATTCTCAAGAGAATCCGAATTTTGATGTGTAATTTCCAAGACAAGTATCTTTTCGACCATCCGCTAACATGTGGGTTTTCTCGTAGAGAAAAATTAATAAATTACGGGAGATTTATGGGAAAAGATAAAACACGACTGCTGGCTTTTTAGCTGAAA
The DNA here is from genome assembly GCA_034696185.1 of Henia vesuviana. Classification (NCBI taxonomy): domain Eukaryota; kingdom Metazoa; phylum Arthropoda; class Chilopoda; order Geophilomorpha; family Dignathodontidae; genus Henia; species Henia vesuviana. Next base: position 6,105 of record JAQFZU010000898.1, on the reverse strand, counting down.
ATTTAAGGAAGAGGATTCGCAAGATGAATTTCCGAAGGTTGTTTTTGGCGGTGACAGGACCAGAGGCGAGATGTTAAGTAAGCTTATTATTACTAGGTTTAGCACAAAGGTCATGAGATTTTGAAGAGGGTTGATCGTACTTTGATGGTTTATTAGGGGTTTGCCATGTTTAATTTAGCTGGAAGGAATTTAAGGTTGAAAGCATTGTAAGTTATTGGTTTTTTGACTTTTAGGCTGGTCCAGTCTAAAAGATTATGAGAACATTTTTTTAAAATTATAGCATCATATATGTGCATATTTTACTATTGAGAAAGATTGGAAAATTGAAGAAATTGATCTGTAGGCTTTAATTTGATCGTTTATGCAATCACTGGTTGCAGTTTTTGGTCTAAGGTATTTGGTCATTTTACTAATACATTCAATACTTCTAGAGAAGTTTGTCACTTTAATGTAGGCCATGTGATTGGAGAAGTACAGTAGGTGTAAGATGGAATTTAAGATTCAATAGGCAAAGGTTAATCATGCAGCTGCATAAATGTTACTTTTTTTAACATTTGATCTTAAGAATAAAAATGGAAATTGTTTTATGTAGAATTGTAAAATTAATTTTTAACATTGAAAGTTATAATTTTTTTTGATAGCTATCACGTGCATTAAAGAAACTAATATATTATTAAACAATGTTACTGCTGTGACTTTATGGCAAGGCTAAATTGTTTTGTAAATTATGATGTAAATGAAGCCAGAAGAAAGGTTTTTTTTGTTTCTATTTTTATTTCTATCTTTACTAACTCCTTACACTTTTAAAAGTGGATTTTTGTTCAAGAGATTGCCAAGCAACCAATTATTACATAACTGATTTAAGAATTTGCGGATGATGCATGCAACAATTTTCATGGTCATGCATTATCGAATTTCAACAGTAAATCTAAATAAGGAATTTAATCCAAGATTTAAATTTGTATATTGTTTGATCTCCAAATTAAACCGGCATCCAAGTGGTCCGATAGTTAGTGTGCTTTGCCCTAGGCTCAGAAGCGGGTTCAAGTACTAGATGAGGTTAGTGGTTTATTTTGGGTGAGGAATAAAACAAAAGTGGGCAGTCTTTTGGAAGGAATCTTAAGCTGCTGGTTCCATGTTTGGATGATTATTCTTGTACAATAAAGATCCCCAGTTGTGGCAACATTTTAGGAGTAGAGTAGCATTTGCCTCCTGGTGTTGGTGCTTAGCTGAGTAGCAGAAATAAAGCCAATGTTAAATAACCTTGCTTGGGAAAACAGCCGAAAACTATCCAGTCTTCAAATTATTCACTTTTCCATTGAAATTATGATAATTACTCTAAAAACAATTTACATGAACAATGGTGGTAAATGTATAATGTTTAAATAGTTTTTAAATGCTTTAATAAGCATTAATGAACATGCAAATCTTTTTAATCTAATTTCAATTTAAAAAATGAAATAAATATTGTTTATAAAAATAGTTTTTTTAAAACTGGATATTGGAAATCGCAGGAAATACGCTTAAAAAGTATTGGATTGTAATTTTCATAATTTATAAAAAATCCATACACTGTTCCATAGACAGTTTCTCTTTTTAAGATTTAATGCCTAATGCCTGTAGCTATAAGATGAAATTATCAAATTTGAAACTAAGTAAGCTTGTACTAATTGGGTACTCATTATTGTGTAAAATTTCTAATGAAATCATCATGCCATTTTTATAAATTCCTTCCACACAAATTCATAGGACCTCTTTACAGAATGCCCAGTAGGCCTACATATGCTGCAATAGATGTAATTTGGTATAAAGTGGTAAGTGGTCCTATTGCAAACATTTTTGCAGTTTTCTTGGAATCTACATTTTATGAAGTTCAGCTTTTTGGAAGTAAAAATGTTTAAAATTTTATACTTATTCAATTGAATTAAGACCATCTCAATATAAGCCAAATAACTTTAATAATAACAAATCACATGCAACGAAGATTAAGGATTATTGTATTAGAGCTCTAACAACATTGTCAAGTACTCCAAATTTCCTTTGTAACCTGGATATTGATTGAGAAGACAATGGAATTAAGAATTAAGTGAAACTTCTCAGACTTAAAAGTATGATGTCATGTTAAAGTGTTATGGCTGCTTGGCAAATTTCAAAAACTGATAGGTAAACGGATATGACGTCATCTCCAGTCAATCTTGTGTTTATTTACTCGAGGGAGTTATCATCAAATCTTTGGTCAGTAAAGTTTATCTAGTCTTTAACTTGACTTCGCTTCTGACCAGGTTTTGTTAGTCTTAAATTGAGGACAGGAGATTGAAACATTAATCATTAATAAAGGACAACATTGACATCCTTAAGTGTTGAACCATTTTATTGCTTCGTTTTTACTGTAATCTCATCAATAATCAAACTTCTAAAAATGACATTCATTTATTATTCCTCATTTAAACTAAAGTTAATGTTTTCTCTCTTTTTTATTATTTTTTTTTTACTTTTACTTTTTTCATACCTTAAAAGTGGATAATTAACTTTAATGTTTATTCCACATTTCCATTACCGCTCTAGCAACTTTCATTAGTTTTATGACCGATATGAAAAATTCAAAATGGCGAGCTCAACGCGAATTTCAAGTCGACCAAAAATTAACATAATATTAATCTTCGACTACTTATTTTCTCTTTCCCATAATTATACGAGGAAATTAGGCTTATTTTAGGAGATTTTGAGATAAGGAAAATTCGAGATGCTCGACTCGACGTAAGTCATAGTCATTGGTCGGTGAAGAAAAGGAAAAGAAAAATGACGCAGTTTTGTACGTGGCATAATCGATCGGTGTGTTGCAGTTGCCCGCCAGGGAAAAGATGGTGGTGGAAACTAAAAATAGAAACATGACACAATAACGACCAGACGCTAATATGGGCGTGGTCTTGGTTCCAATCGAGCGCTGCCACTGTGCACGGCTTGCTCATCTCGCATGATTGCTTCATCTTTTGCTATATCAGTGCATTCAATTAGCACTGAATTAGTAATGGAAAATTGCTATTAGTAATGGAAAATTGCCATTAGTAATGGAAAATTGCATTTTTTTAGTTTTTGTATTTTTTTAGTTTTCAACGTGCGATTAATTTCATTGGTCTGTGGGAATTAACAAATTTCAAGATGAACTTAAGAAACAATGTTTTTTTGGTGGGAATTTTTGGTTGAAGTTTTCGGTTGTGTGTAATGGAGCGTTATTATGGTTGTTATTAAGAAAAAGAAATTAGTGTTTGCAACGGTTCTTAGCTCAAGTTGTTTATGTTGGTTTTAAAAATGATTATGCAAATGATACTGCGTATTTATGATATAGAAGGAAATGGAAAATGTGAATATTTAATTTTTCTTTAAAAGAATTTTAATGACTTTTTTTTTCTTGGAATTTATCAACCCGCATTTTCCGCTCTGCTTTTCGTATTACTTTTTTCTTTTTAATATTGAATTTGAAGTTATGGGATATGCTTGAATGTTATGCGAATTATTACCTTCGGAAATTTTAATGGGATTAAAAATTAAATGTAAGTGCGAGGTATGTGATTAAATATTGAAATTTTAATAGTCTTAAATAATATAAAATTCATTTTTTTTAATCAAATTCTGTCAAATAAATTTGGAAATTTTTTTTTCTAAAAAAAATTGTTTTAAAATGTATAATTTTATTGGTAAAAAATAATTTTGTGTAATTTAAAAGAATTTTTTTTTTCGATTTTGAATTTTTCTAAAAAACATCAATAAATTCGTATTGCGTATTTTAAATGTGGTTTTTGTGGTTTCAACGTTTTTAACGGTTAAAAAATATTATTGCGGATTAAATATTTAAATTTATTTAACCTTTAATTACGATATTAAATTTTTTAAAGTCTAAAATACGCGATTAAATAATTTATAAAATTTTTATTTTTCATTACAGATTGACCGTTACAGCGTCATGTCCAATGAATCTCCAATATTTTCCAATGGATAGGCAGCTGTGCACCATCGAAATTGAAAGCTGTAAGTTTTAAAAACCATAATTTTATTAATCTCACTAACATTTACGATAATTTCGAAAAATTTCAAATAAATTTGCATAAATTTATATCAACTTTAAAATATTAAATTGAAAAAAAAAATATTTTTCTTTTTACTTTAATAAAAATATACTCAACTTTATTACATCTCCGGTGCTTTAATTTGAATATTTAAATTTACATTTAAAAAAAAAATTTAAAAAATTTGTTTTCTCGTTTATAAGAAATTAAATATTAAAAATATTGCATTTAAAGAGGAATTTTGAAAGTTGGCATTAACGTGCAGCTCGTTAAGTGACTCTTACTGTCATTTTGTTTTAAGAAATTTGCTCGACCATTCATAATTAGTTCCAAACGATTAATTCAAGGAGATATTTTTAATACAAACATATTGACTCAACCTCAGCTTTAATTTTTGATATTAAAAACATCTTTTACTTTCTGTTTTTAGTCTTAATGAAATGCCTTAAAATGTCATATTTAAAATACCATTATTTACTAAAGTCAAAGTGTTAAGAATATTAAAAGTTGTATAGGATAAAAACTGCAATTCATCTTATTTCGTGTGAAGAAATCGATGAATATTTCATAATATAAAACTTCAATATTAAGAAATTGAAAAATTGTTTTTGATTTTCGTATACACTTTCAACAGGTTATTCAACTGTGTAATATTTTTTCATGTTTTATTTTGTTGTTACAGACGTAATTGAATTTTTACGAGTTTTCACATGGATACAATAAGTGATCTTAAATTAATTTTACTTTCAGAAATTAAATTAGTAATACTAAAGGCATTTTTTTATTAAAAATTTTTAGAAATTTTCTAATACCGACAAGGAAAATCTATTACTTTTTCAATAAAAAATTTAAAATGTAATTTCTCAACAATGTATTCGACATCGCTTGAATATAGAATTTTTTAAAAAGAAAAAGGAAATCTAAATTTGATTATTTAACGAATCTTAGAATTGTTGATTTATATATTTTTTATTTTTTTTCTATCTCGTCAACCTTCGTTTATCACTCACATTGGGACAAAGAAAAAGGGCACGTCACCTTTCACTGCAATGTCACTTGAAATTATCCTTGGCAATATGTTATCTAATTATGATTACAACACTTCGTTGACCTGTCTTAAGAATGTGCTGTGAAATAGGAAAGTTGCGGTTCGTTGTTAAAGGCTTATCTCGAGACACATGTTAGAAGCTCGTTGTGTGAAATGACGATATTCAATGGGTCCGGTTCCTTTCATTAGCCGAGCAAAATGCTTCCTCATTTCGGATGTAATAAACAAAGGAAAATGTAATTGAAGTTCGTGTCTAATCTAAGTATACGAGACTTAACGTCTCGTGCCATTTCTATTGCAGCTAGAGCTTCATTAAGAGACGGGAAATGTGATTTGAGATTTTACAACTTTGTCCGAAATGATTTATTCAGTTACCGAAATTTATACAGATTCGATAATTTGCATTTTTCAGTTGGCTATACTATGCAGGACATTCGTTACGAGTGGCATAACGGACACAACTCTGTAGGCATTTCTCCTGAAGTGCAGTTACCCCAATTCAGGGTTTTAGGTCATCGACAAAGATCGAAAGAAATCAATCTCAGTACAGGTAAAAAAAATATTTCTATACTTAATGTATTTTCACTTTTAAAACAATTTAAATTTTAATGTTAGAATGACATTATGCAGTTTTATGTAATTCCTAATGTCCACTTTATACATTATTCAGTGTCTGCTGCTTCTAAAAGTGTTTATTAAATCCACAAAATGCACGTGCAAGAAAATGAGCGCTAATTATCATTTATCTACATTAACACTAATCTCTTTCCTCATTTTCTTACATCCAAGACTACACTAGTATTTTAACTCAAAGCAAAACATTTTTTACCAAAAGCAGAAGGTATTTCCAAAATTTCATTCTTATTTCTTTAAAATTTGCATGCAAAGGGCGCATCTTAAAAGTTAAAGTCAAAATTTATTCCAAGGTTGAGGGTCGGAACCTTTGACTTGAATTCGGGAAGGAAATACATATTTGAAGCAGTGGACGTTTTG